>CM076738.1:9198783-9258891 GCA_038501795.1 Pseudopleuronectes americanus
AATCGGGGTAGGGTCACACACACAACATGGTGGATATTGTTGACGGATGGGGAGGGGTGGTGCAATGTGTTGGATGGGTTGGGTTTGTTTTTGTTGTTTTTGTTTGGTTTGTGTTGTATGTGAAGCATGAGGATATGTTTTTTTTTTTTTATAATACATTTGGTTGATTCTTGCTGTTATTAGTGGGCTGCTGTATTTATATACTAAAGTAGGTGTGAGTGGGGGGGTACTAATTTGGTGTTTTTTTTTTGCTTTTTTTATTTTTTTTATTTTTTTATTTTTTTTTATTATTTTCTGATTGGTTTGTGATGTTTGTGTGTGGGTGTGGGAGGGGAATACATTTTGATTTTGTGGACCAACCGCGGTGGAAGTGGGAGATGTGTATGGTGCATGGGGGGAAAAAATGTTAACAAATGTTATTTATTGTTTTGTAATCAGGCTTTAGTACACAGTGGTGACGCAATAAGCATTGCAAGATGGAATATCAGGGGGTTGTATATTGAAAAATTTGAAATTAAACAAAATTCGTAATAAGAACAAAAAAATTATTCCTTTTTTTTTTTAATATTTATGTGACAGACGAATAAAAACGCTCATGATTGGTCACATATATGTCGGAATAGGTGGAGTCTTTTTGTTTTTTTTTTTATCCATTTTTCATTTTATGTTAACCTATTGTTTTCCCTATTTTTTATTTTCTTTTCTTTCTTTTGTTATTGAGAGAACACACCAATGTAGGAAGTGGGGGAATAGAGGAGAGGGGGAGGGGATTGGTGGAAGGGGTGGTGGGTAGTGTGGGGTAGGGGGATTGAAAATTTATATGGTGATTGGAATGGAATTGCGAGGTAGAGTTGGACGGAGCGATTGTGATGAGGCATGACGTTGTTGCATGCGAGGGGGCATAATGTCGTCTCATAGGGTTTTCTTGCAAAGTTTTTGGGGCTTATCTAGTGTTTAGGGCATTGTTTTCTCTAAAAAAATACAGGATAATCGTCTCACTTATTCAGCTTATCTGTCAGGGAGAAGCGCGTGGCAATATTAAAAAACTCTGCTTCCAAACAGGACTTTGTCATCTTTTATTTGTGCACGACAGCAGACAGCTTAAGCAGAGGAAAGATGTGTACTGCACTTTGCAAAATATAAATTAAAAAAAAACACACAAATAAAGAGGTAGATTCTTTCAAAATGAGTGCAAAGTAAATGCATTTTGATCATAAATACTCAGTAGTAATAATATATCTTTAGCACATGATAAAAAAAGAAATTAGCTTATAGTCTGGAGCGTTTGCCCTTCACTGTGCCATCCGGAGGCTTTTAGGTCCAATATTAGATGAACACACCAAGACTGTGGTGTGTAAGTCTGCTGCTGGGCCATTAGTCAGTTTCAGACTCTGGTTACAGCAGCGATGATGGAAAAGATGAAAGCTGACATGGGCGACAACATCATGGCGGAAAGGACACGAGGCACAACATGATTTAACTGTATGACTGAGTCGGTGCTTAGGGCCTGCAAAGAGATAAATAAGGGGGGGACAGGTTTGTGCTCTTTGAATTACATTTACCCTCACAAATTTTAAAAGCTGAAGCACAACACTGGCCCGGTGAGCACCTCAGTGTGGCTTAATTATGTCATCTTCAGGAATAATTTTACATTTTGCTTGGAGTTAGAGAAAAGATCAAAACCACTCCTGTGTGCACTGGAAATCTGTAGCTGTTAGCTTAGCATAAGACCGGATGATGGCAGAGGTTTGTGGTGACCTTTCACCTCTAGTGCAAACAAAGCTGTGAACTTCTCTATAAAACACAATAATCCAACACATACTCTCTCTTGTTCCTGCCTCCTCCCTGAATTCAATCTTGTTGTGTTGCTTAGTTATGAGATGAGTATATGTGTTGGTAGCTAGCTATTTGCTGTTTTTAGACGTAGTTGTTGAACAGCTTTGTTATGCACTAACTTATAGAGGTGAATAGTTCTACCACATAACATATGTGCCATTCCTCTTAGTGAAGCCGGCTTATGCTAAGGTAAGCAGCTCCTACAGATTTTCCAGTGCACACAGGGAGGTGGTTTTGACTCTTTTCTCTGTTATCCAAGCAAAAACTGGTGTAAATAGAAGTTATGCCTGAAGATGACATTAATTAAGCCACACACTGAGTTGTGCGTCACCGGGCCAGGTTGTGCTTTCAGTGCCCTCTTTTAAAATTTGTAGTGAGGGTAAATGTGTTAATTCAAATGTGTGCACGAAAACCCTGTAACCCGCCTTTATTTACTCCGTTATTTTATCTCAGTTAACTCATGGGTTGGGGTTGCCTCGTTGAATTGTGTATGTCACTTTTTCCGCCATGATGTTTTGTATTTCGTAAATGGTCAGCTTTCATCTTTTTGCCATCATATCGCTGCTGATTAAAGCAGGATCGTCATGAAACTGATACTAATGGCCCCCCCACCCCAGAAGCAGCCTGTGGAATTTACACAACACACACTATGTTCTTTGGTGGAATTGTATCTAATATTGGACCGCTAGAACAAGCCCTCCAATGCCGGAGATAGCACAGGGCGGTGTTAGATGGACACAGTGTTGGTGATAGGGCAAATGCTTCCAGAGCTATAGAGTCTAAGTTCTTTCTTTTTCTTTTTTTTATCATGTGCTAAAGAGTTATTTATTACTACTGAGTATTTTTCTCGCTACTCTGGGGTGGCTGTGAGTATTTTATGATCAAAATGCGTTTTATTCTTTGCAGCTCATTTTGACAAGAAAATCTATCCTCTTTTATTTGTGTGTTTTTTTTTGTGTTTTTTTATTTTTATTTTTTGTCAAAGCTGAAGGTAGTACACAAGTCTTTCCGTTTCTGCTTAAGCCTGTCTCGCTGGTCGTGCACAAAATCAAAAAGATGACCAAACGTTCCTGTTTGGAAGTCCATAGAGTTTGTGGTATTGTTATAACGATTAGGCATGGAAGTTCGTCTTCAAGTGATGGACGCGCACCACCTTGATGCATTAAATGTTTTGTATATATATTTCAAATTGTTATATGTGTATATATGTAACTAAAACAGAGATACCTAGATATGATAAGCGAGCTAATTTGTATTCTTAAGATCTCATATATGAAAGACGGGGTGTTGTCGACACAGTTGCAGCTTAGAATTCCCCCTGAGGTGGCTGCCGCAGCGGTAATAGTTTTTTGAAGGTTATTTTTAATTTTTTGTAAATAAGCTCCCTATCTTTTAGACATGAAGATGAAATCCTGACTTGGTAACCACTTGTTGAGTCGCACTGATGCGCGTACTGTATGGTCATGCGCGCAAGTTGAATGATGAAAAGTAATAAGGAAAAATTAGTCAATTGATAGACGATTGTTGTTTCTCGGTGTAATTGCAAGAACTCAGGCTTATTAATTTCTCCAAATCATACATAGACTTATTATCAGTATGACAATGGACTATTAGAATTAAGTACTCAGTGAATTTATGTACAAGCATAAAGGGAACAACCATGATAGGGTGCTTATCTAAACAACTGATCTACCAGTCCTCTAGAGTATGGACTAGTGGCCGAGTGTTCTGTGTGTTTCGAGGAGGTGCTGGGATAGATCTTGTTGGGGTCTTCAGCGCAACAGGGTTTGACGTTGGGTGCGTTTGACGTTGTCTAGCTGTCTTGTGATATAATGTTTATATGATAATTTCGGACTGCTATGTCTATGTTCTGCGGGTGCACTACTAACTGTAAAGTAATGTATGTAATAATGTAATAAGATGGTGGTTAATGGTGAAAAGTCTGAAGTTGGATAAAAATGGTATATTCCACATGTTAAAGTGTTGTTTTCACGCTGAACCTTCAATTTGGCTGCAAACGTTATGAAATCAGCTGATTGCCTGGAAGTAATATTTATCTTCAGATGAGTATTTGATTGACAGCCGTACAGTCAAGTTTGCTGAAGCAGCATCAAAGCATCACGACTCCTAAATCTCCATTTCAACGTGTGATGAATTAGGCAATCGTGCATCGCAGTGTGGATGTCGCACATGATGATGGAGAGCACCACAGATGCCCGTTCTCACACATACACACACCACACACACTCCCTCGCTCGCTCGCTCGCTCTCAGCTGAGCCCCACAATCTGCTGCCTGAGCAGAAAGCCGGCGGGCCGTCCCGCCAGGCAGCTCAGACGTGACGCCGCCCGGATGACTCAGCTGGGAAAGAAAAGGCTGAGAAACCTGAAGCCGATTTTCTCTTCAACTGAACTTAGCGTCTCTGACTTCTTAAACAGAGCTTTTGAGCTACCTGACATAATAATAGTGTTAAAAGTTCATTAAAGTAGACTGGATATAAAAAGATGGATGATGAAAACAAAGCCAAAAAGATCCGATACATGCTCTTGACCAAGGCCGAAGGTCGAGTCTCAGCTGTCAATCATGATGCTTGACCTTATTTTTATTGCATCAAATAAATAATCAAAACCAATCATATCGGGAAAATGTGCACTTGAACAAACATCAGTGTGATAAACTACCTAAAATGATAGATACCACCTTTTGCTAATGTGGAGGAGCCGTTGTCGTCCATCTTTCTTTGATGAGACTCTTATTTGTTTTCGTCCACAAAATCCACAGAAAAAGACCAAAACCAACAGTGAATAAATAATCCTGAGGCGAACCACTGAACAATTTCCTCAAACACCTGCAGTGCAGTGTTGAGCGAATGTGTTTTCCAAGCAGGTGTGAACGGTTCATTTGTTGTGGAGTAACATGCAGCTGGCTCGCTCCTGAGTAATAACTCCAGGCGTAAAACTTCAAATAAACCACAGTGCCCACGTTCGGGTTAATGAAGGAACACCAGCGTGAATCACTGATGCTTTTCTAATCGTTTTTGGACAACAACAGAATTCTACAGCACGCGAGTTCACATCAGGCTTCTTTGCCAGATGTATTACCTCTACCAATGAGGATGTTTGTTTGCTTGCTAACAAACTACTGTGGGGATTTCCACTGAACTTGGTGGAAGGAGGGGAGACGGGCCAAGAAAGACCTGATTACATTTTGGCTTGGATCTGGGCTAAGGGGCAGTTCTGTGATATCTTTTTCTTTTTTCACACTTTCACTAATTTCTGAGAGACTAATTCAAGGGATCTCGATTCAAGTAGTCTGGCAGGTTAAGGGAATGGAAAACTATGAGTGTTTGCAATTCGGTGCAGAAAAGATCCAAATATAAACCTGGATCTGAATGTGCTTTCTTAAGGGGGTAGGTAGGTCAGCTGCTCAAGTAGGGAAATCCTCCCAGTAACCCATGGATTCAACAGGGAATAAATAGTTTAAATAGCTAAATAAGTAAATACAATTACATGAAATCAAATTATTAAGACGCACACAACTCAGCAATTTTAAGTATTCAAGTCCTTAACTTTAGAAACACTAAAATAACACACTATAACAATTTGTGAGAAACCTGAGGTATCATTAACAAAATACATTTAAAGTATCACATCAAATTGACTCAATAAGAGGAAATGGTCCTTATAACTGCATACTATTGTTTCTTTGTGTAACCATAGTTAAGTTTGCAGAGTCCCTCTGTCGACTTGAGCTGTAAATTGATATCTGTAAACACTCCAGTAACCTCACCCGACAACACATTACTTATCTTTACATTCAGCCTGCTCTGTTTTTATTATCTCTTGTTGTGGGAACAAGACAGACCCTTGCGAGAAAAATAGAATAAACCCCTTAAGTCACTTTTATTGTTTTGTTTGCCTCAGTGAGCTCATCCAGCCTCGGGGAAGACGCGAAGGCAAACAACGTGCACAACAACGACTCCTCCGCACGACACACGACTGCACAACCGGTTGCAGCTGTTCAAATCCAATCATACATAATGAGCTACTTTTCCATGGTAACATTGCAGACAACTCGGAGGGGGGGCTCTTTTCGTTCGGAATATTAATTACAGCCTGGAACTCAAAGCCTTGAGACACGGTGTGAATTTGGTGATGATCACCGGTGCAGAGGGCATGAGGACACAAGATGGGATTTATTATCATCTCATAATGCGATTGTCTCATGTGCCAACATTTGTGCTTCGTCACGAGAGAATAACTCAAACACTAGAGGTTTCCATAAATCAGCGTGAGTGTCGTGTTTGAGCTGCTGAGATCGAGATGAACAGATTGGACCTTTAGCACAACAACAAACAAACAAACATGAGCAATAAACCACGTGCAGGAATCAGCATCTCAATTTTACACACTCACCCTTGGTCAAGTGGATAATTTAAATCCAATATATAATAAAAACCAATTTCACTTTCTGCAGCAGGAATATGAGACTTTGGTTCCGTTAATCTATCACCAAAGGGTTTTCAAGCATCTGAAGTCTCGATGGCAGCTCAGTCTCAGTCAAGTTGGGAGGATGTGCTCCAGTCTCAGACGTCTTCAGTTGAGACAGGATTACACTCGTTTCGTACCGAGAGCCATTCAGGACGCTACCTGCCGAGGACACTTGCAGGGCGACACAAGTGCAAATGGGAAAGAAAAAGGACAATGAGGGCAGGGTTCGCTCTGCGTGCACCAAAACTCAAATTGTGCCAACATCGGAAAAGGAGGTCGCCACGCAGCCAAAATATCCTCGAGCGATTGCTTTACAAGTCAATTTGTTTTACACAAAATCCCCAGGAAGTTTAGATAACACTAACCTACAGTGTCAGGTGGAAGAAGGTGAACTGTCAAATAATACAAGGTTCTGAAATCGTCATCCAACAAGTTTAATTAGCCTCAAAATGAAGTTATCACCATAGAAATGTTAACATGACATGACAGGACATGTTATACTGACTAAACATGTGTAAAATGATCGATGCAGAGTATGTTAGAGCCAAAACACCTTCATCTTTAAATTTAGTCCATAAGATGTAGTAGAAGTTTCTTATAGAGGCGGGTTTGCCATGAGAAAATCTAAATATCCTGTGTGAGTGTCCCCAGATCCTCGAGATGGGGCGATTAAAAGACTTGCGTGGAGAGAAATGGGATGCAGCACAAAGATTACAGTGATTCACAAAGGCCTTTAACGTCAGCTTCCTAAAGCAGCTTGTTTCCACTCTCTAAACAGCTTCATAACAGAGACTGTGACTTCACTGCTTAACAAAAGCCTCAGAAGAATGTCATGTCTCTCTCTCTCTCTCTCTCTCTCTCTCTCTGTGTGGGTGAAGTCTTATCCTGCCACAGCTGACTCAGGCACTAACTGTGTGTTTGCTGTGGGATCACTGGTTTTGTTTGATCACCTGCCGGCTCACAGATTTGGCTTCGGTACCTTTGGGCGACGGGAGCTCGGCAAGTCCAAGAAAAACTAAAGGGTTTGAAATGAGGAAAAAAATAAGTGTTTTTTTTACGATTTCGGGTAAATAGAAGGACCCTGAAACTTGTATGGATGTTAATACACCGGCTACACAAAAAAGTAACAATATAATTAAGTTAAGTCTCTCAAATAAAAGTAAGTAATAGTGTTAATATAACTTCTTTACTGTTAATTGAACTAACTTGATTTAATTGTGTGTTATCCGTCGAAAGTAATTTTTAAAGTTGGTCCAACAGTTTTCTTTTTTCAGTGGATATCGTGGCACTAGCTTCAACGTGTGTGTGTTTGTGTGTGTGTGTGTTTGTGTGTGTGTGTGTGTCTGTGTGTGTCTAAAATTGTCTCATTCAGATGTGGCCGAATAAACAGGAAGTGAGTCGAGACGACAGAAGAGGACTGGGAGTCATCGGGGAGCATACTCACGGAGCAGTTTTTGCTAATTCTCATCATCTACGTCAATGTGGAACCGCCCCCAAATTCAATATCACGTTGTGTATTACAGGCAGAGCCATCAGGGGAAATCAGAGACAACTCCCACAGGTTCCAAGGAGAAGGCTGAAGCTCCGGCACTTACAACTTCTGTTTTTTTAATTCCTGTTTAAAATGATCTAACAGAAGCATTGATACCAGTGTTTCAATATGTTCATCTGCAATTATCATCTAAGGTACAAATGCTTAATAAGTATGTGAAGGTGAGAGGCTCCACTGAAAAGGTCCCAGAAGAATGTTGTGCATGAAGATGTTGAAGTTTAAGATAAAACTGTAATAATCTCCAACTGCGTTTGAAAGATTGAAGAGTTCATTTAAAACCTGCTGATATCTGCCTCTTTTTTAACGGTTAGATCACTTTATGGTAATGAATGATACTTATATTCTTGCTGCATTGAATGTAAATGTAACCCGGGGAGTTATTCTATCTAATTTCTTTCTTACTAGACTGTATTTTCTGGATAGTGCTGTGCAGTAAAAAGAAAAACCCTCCACTTGACTGTGTTTAAATTGTATCTGCAGAGCTTCCTCATTACTTCCATGCTCCCACAGATCCAAAATCACATGCACATTCATGGTGCAAGCTTCACCTGCAGACTAAGACGAGCCACCAAACCCCCCTGTGTGTGACCTGTGTGTTTACTGGACGCTTTTCATGCCCGAGACCCAATTTTCACACAAATTCTACCGAAGCCAAGGTGACAGAAATGGGATTTAGCCTGAGAGGTAATGAGATTAAAAAAACGTTCTCGTCCTGATGCTCTTGTGATAAACGCATCGGGAGATTGGATAAAGGGCGCTGAATAACATCTTCCCTTCTCCATAATGTCTTTATCTCCCTTGCGTTTGCACAGATGGGCACTAAAAAAAAACCGTGATGGAGATAAAAGGTAATTTTGAACCAGCTCGCAGGACCTCGGCATCAGGTAATAATTATATCTGTTGTTTTCTTTTCCCATTCGCCGGAACCATCTTCTTTCGATAAATCTCAAAGAATAATTACTACATCAATTGCAATATATATGAGGACTCCCATGAAGAGCACAGCAAATCCCCGAGCGTGAGCGTGCATATGGAAGGCATTGGGCCGCGTTGTTAATGGACGCATGGAAGTAAGAGTGAAAACCCCCCCGAGGGCCCGTCCAGCGTTCGGTTTGTTCCTCGGCTCCTTAATTACTTGTAAAGGCTGAAACTTAGCAGACAGGGCCGGCGAGACAAACGAGTCCCTTAATCATGACCTACAAAGCTCTGTTCATCAACAGGGGAGCCATGTAGACGCGTCACATGATGGCAAGGGCAGGGTTATGGAAAGTGACAGAGGATTTGTGTGACGACACGGTCATAACCATGCTCGGCCGAAGGGTTGGAAGGAAGATGCTTTACTTGATTTTCTCTTTTTGTTACAGGGTGGTTTTGAGGCTCAGAGTAAGTTCATCTCTTCTGAAGAGAGCGGTCAAGCTGTTCCACTTTCCTCCACCATAAAGACATAGAGATTTAATCAGAGGTTTAAATGTATCTTTGTTTGTTCTAGTCCTGTTATAGTCTGACAACAAGTCCTCGGAGTTCGATTGCCTCTTGAGTAAATCTGGTCTTACATTTATCGAAACATTTCCAAGGGAAGCACCTATTGGATTTAAGTGTAGGTTTATGGGTCAAAACAGTTTCTTATCTCTGCTACTATTTACCCGAGCTCCAAATGTCAACCCTGTCCCCTAGAGAATACTTTTATAGACCTCGAATGTCCTACAGCAAATTAAAAAAGTTTATCAACATCTGGCGAATGTTAGCACGAAAACATCCAACCCTGCAACACAATTTTCCCTAAATGCTATTTTCCCTCTCCACTGAGCCCAACTGTTGTGTTTCTCTCTCGAATTGAACCCTGCAAGAGGTGCACAGCTAAATATTACAGGAATCAAAACAAACACGTAATCATCTCAATGTCTAATGAATAGAAATGTACATTTGTACACCTATAAAACAACAGGATGAAATAAGAGAAGATGGGGAAATTGTTCAGAGGGGAAATGATGGGACGACAGGGAGCCCAGTGGACGACAGTCGTTAGCGACACCACATTGTCTCCTTGAAAACCAATCTAACAGCATCTCCAGTGAAAACATCCATTCCAACAGAACAATCTGCCTGAACACAGATAAGAGCCAAAGCATAAGCTATTGTGTCTATCGCCTGTGTTGAGTGTCGAGCTGAAGTGCTCAACAATCAAAACCCCGTAGACAATACGTTCATTACATATATTATACAAACGCAGGATGATTCTTTTTAATGGACGTGAGGAGGAAAAGGCGGATTTTATAAACTGCTCATCTTATTTGTCGCTTCCTCTCAGCGGGGGAATGAACTGTTGTCTGATCGATGAGGCTGTTAATGGAAACACAGTGTTATCATCGGTGTCATCGGGCTATCTGCTGATTTCCGAGTCAATAAAGCGAATGTCAAGGGCTGCTCCGGCTGCGAGCCAATTCCCGACCGAGACCATTTCATCCAGCAGCTCTAATCAGGACGGGATGAGGAGACGAGAGGCCGCCCGCCAAAACCGCCCTGCTGGATTAATTAAAGGAATCGACTTGTCAATCAGCAGCAAACTCTAAATCGACACGACTCTGAAGGCTTCCAATCCTAATTGTAAAATGAACCTGTTTTTTTCCCTGTCTTCAAATCGCAAGGTGCCAAGGTAAAGCACAGCTTCCACTTAAGAGCTCTGTCGTTGTACATGAGTGCTGGAAAAGCCCATTGTCAGGGATTTCACATTGTTCGCAGCCCCTCTGGAGAGCAGCTATTATTTCCCCCACCTGACTCAGCGGTGCCTGTTATCTCTGCAAATCCTCACTGAGTGCTTCGTGCACGCAGGTCTGCTACAGGAGGACGGGGGTCGGTTGAGCAAAGAATAGATTCACCGTGAGGAACAGAGATGTACGTTTGACGATAAGTTCTGACGCCTGCTTTTTTGTCTTTTTCGTGCTCGGTGATTCATAGTTTTTGACTTTGACGTTTAGTCCACAAGGTCATTGTTTATCTAGAACCCTCGTTTTTTTTACCTCATGCATAATAAAAATGGCCACAGTCTGTGTGGGTCAGGAAAGGTGGGCACTGGTAAATTATTCAGCAGCCTGGA
This sequence comes from Pseudopleuronectes americanus, assembly GCA_038501795.1. Lineage (NCBI taxonomy): Eukaryota > Metazoa > Chordata > Actinopteri > Pleuronectiformes > Pleuronectidae > Pseudopleuronectes > Pseudopleuronectes americanus. The sequence continues at coordinate 9,209,755 of CM076738.1, forward strand.
TAAGAACAAGTCGAGGTCTGTATGTGTGTGTGACCTGGGTTTAAACGTTTTTTATAAATTATGCATTAATGTGAAACTGATAATGTTTCCTGCAAATTTGGTGCAGATTTTTTATTTCTAAATGCATCAGGCTGCGACCAGGACAAAAGCTTCCCTCAGCAGAACCAGCAGGTAAAAAGTCCTGATGTGCAAACACAGGAAGAGGGGTCACAAAACCAGAATGCACCAGGGCTGTGTGTGACTGGTGTGTGTGACACTGCAGTGGAAATGGAGTTCAGCATGTAAAGAGGATGTGAGGAGCACTCTCATTAACCTGAGACTGACCCTGAGCCATTACAGACTTTACCATTACAAACTCGCAGAACTTTATTTAATTGCCATGAAATTAAATGTGTGTAAAATAAAACTCAAGACTACTTTATCGAGAGATTATTTTATGGAACTGTAGAGGCATAAAAGTGTCTGAATGCTCTATGTATGGAATAAAATACATTTCCAATTAATTTCAAGCTCCTTTTATGGTCAATAAAAGTCTAAACCTTTTATAGGTACATTTAAAATATCAAATCAAAAGTTCTGAAGCCTTCACAGCCCCAAGAGGGAAATGAGAGTCGGACTCAAACATTTCAACCTCATAGTAAAAAACCACAGAGTATTTGAAAGGACTGTGTTGTTATGCTCCTGTTGCAGCTGCTGGAAGAGCAGAGTGGAAGACTGAGCTTTGAGGAGAAGTGGCTGACAGGGCACTGTTAGGCTGAGAGCCACAGCACCGTCTGGGAGGCTGATAAGCAGCTAAAGGCCACTGTGGTATTGTGCTCCCCTGAAAATCAAGGCTGGGAGAAATTGAAAAGGCTCTGATGTGTTGTGATGCTTCTTCAATTTAGCTCCACGGGATTCAGATCATGCACAGGAAGGAGTGGTGGATCACAAAGGGCGAGGTGTATGAATATGACAATAAAGATACGTGGAGCAAAAAGGAAAAGGTAGAGGAGGGAGGTGAGAAATGAGGAAGACAACATTTGCTCTAAGGAATCATGAGCAGTCAAACAATAAGACAGGGAAGCAACAGGTTTCATTAAAGGTCAAAACTATAGAAACAGACGTCTCAGATGGATCCTTGCTGTTAAAGCTTTTGTGACACAAGAAGATCCACATGATCACGACCACTATGTGAAGATGAAGATGAAGATGTGTATATGTGAGCCTCTCTCTCCTTGACATCCTCCGCTCACAGACACAATAATCCCAGGTTAATGGATTCTGTTCTGCAGCAGCTCACATGTTTCTTCTTGATAGACGAGGCTTTCCCCATTTCCCTCAAGTAAATTATCTATTAATGAGCTTCTGATTGACTGGTGCTGGGGCTTTAGGGCCTCCTGGTGCCCGGGGGGGGAATGGAACTGACATTAAGACACAATCATAGGCACAACTGTACTGCATCATGCATAATGACTGTGGCTGGTGTAGCAAGGGAGGGAATACATGTCAGAAATGTTGTAGGACACAAGGGACAGTAAGAAATTAAAGAAATGTATTATGTTATTATAAAGTACATTATTGTCTTACTTCCTGTACCATTAAAAAATATCAACTTAACATTTAATTGTGTATGTGCCGGCTGCAGGATTAATAATAATTTTTAAAAGGAAACCCACATATTAGTAGATGACTTTAAGCTTTATACACGTGTAGCTCAGCCTTCTGACCAACAGAGGTTTATCATTATATTGTTCTATTGTCTGCTCATGTTCCATCGTTTTACTTTGTTTCTTTTATTGTAAATAAGTTTGCAAAAGAAACGAACTGTATAGTTAATTTATTATAATTATTATTAGTAGTAGTAGCAACATTACTTTATGTCTGATCACAGCTTCAAGTATTTGTAATGGGTTGTAAGAGACGTCATAACACTGCCATCTAGTGGCAAAAGAGTGGTGTTACAACCACATTGTCACGCTGTAATCTCGGATCAATAAAAAAAAAGTATAATCTTATTACCAGTATGAGGAAAAACATAACTGCTAAAATCCGATTTATTTCTTTTTTCCATAATGGTTCATAAACACAAAAGAAGACATTACACTATTTCGTATAAATAGTTTGACGTCTATTTTGAGTTTTCACATGTAAAGTGTTGTTTGCTTTGCTGCCCTCTGCTGATCGTGGTAATAAGAATAATTTTAAAAGAATTGTGTGCTCTTCTTCCTCACGTTTTTGTTTGTATTAATGGTTTTCAGCTGTATTCATTACTTTTCAGTTCATTAGCACAGATAAATCTCCTCAAACCGAACTTGTAAACCAATCACAGCAGAGGGTGTGTGATTTCTCTCCCTGTCAGGATTCCTCATTTGCTCTAATTATATCATATGGCGTGAAATGATGAGAGAAACCAGAAAAGCATTCGTCACGAACAGAGAGAGTACATGAAAGTCTTGTTCCTTCCTTTCTATTACACATTAGAGTCAAGCAGCACATTAGAATAAGTGGAGTTTCAGGCCTCCCAGTCCCAGCCCTGCAAACAGCTGGAGGCCACAGCAGAGACCTGCCTCTCCCACTCCCTCAGAAAGGGCTGCAAATTATCCACTTTCTTCTTTCATGTCACAGAATCAAAAGTATTATCAGCAGTGCACAAGTACAGCTCTCTAAACTAGAAGAAGTAAAATCTCTTCTAACCGGGAACACATGGGCATCAAATCCCCCAAAAAAGAAAAAGCTTGATGCTTCAAGTGTGATGAACTTTACAACTCGGCCTGTTTACTGTACAAGAGACGAGACTCCTCGGTTGTAGTAAACTGAAATGTGTAATTGTTTCCTAGAGCTTTTATATTATTTTCATGTGTCAAGAGTACAAGCACATAGAGCCAATAGATGATGGACTGCAGACATCAAACTGTGTGTGTTTGTGTGTGTGTTTGTGAGAGAGAGACTGATTGTGTGAGTGTGTGTGTGTATGTGTGTGTGAGAATGAGTGAGGGAGAGAGAGAATATTATGGTATGTTTATAAGTTTTACACATTTATTGGAGGTTAACAAAAAGTCCTGGATATCAATACATAATTAAAACAAAATAAATAATAATGGTTACAACAATAATAATTATATATATATATAATATGAAACAACAAAAGTAAGGTAAATAGCTTTTCTCTATATAATTAAAAATGCATAATCATACACGGGGGTATTTCATTATTTTTTGTGTTACTTATTTCTCACTTTTGAACAAAACCATCTGACATTCTCTCTAAACATAAATCACAGTTGGAAAGGATTGTGATACAAGTGTGTTCGTGCTGTGTTAAAACGGGTGAAATAATAAAGCATCGGACATCTCCGTCAAATCATCAGAGTTACAAACGAACACGGAGACTCACAATTTTCAATCTACAATTTGTTAAAGTTAAAAAAAACCAGGACAGCTTTCACTTTTCACGGCAGAAGAACGAGCGAGTGTTTTATCGACTGAGTAAATCTCTTTATAACAATCTGTTCTTCATCTAAACTTCCTCACGCTGCTGATCAAACTTTACAAACATGTTCTTAATACAAACTCCGAGTGTTGACGCTCTCACCGAGTCTAATAATAAACCCTGAGTTTCCTAAATTAACGTTAACACTTGAAAACAACAACTATAAATGTAACTTCTATAGAAATTCCTTTTTGTTGATAAAATACACATAAATACACGATAAAAATTTATTTTAAAACTCTGACGTCCTTCAAAATTTAAAGCTCTTCTAAACAATAACACAAATATTTCTAAAACCTCAGATCAATGCAGGGGTGATTACAATCGATAGGTTATATTTTAAGTGTATTTGAGCGGAAGTCCCTATAAGGCTACTTAGAAAGTAGGTTGGATATTTTTTAAGAATATACTAAAAGTGTAAAAACTTTAATAAAAAGTGTTTCCTCACAGAAATGATGATAAACCTAAGCAAAGTTAAGAAAGTAAAGAAACTCTGACTTTTAAATTGCAGCTCTGATCCACATTTATCTTTCATTTATTTATTATTTCGTTTATTTAAATTAGTTTCTTCATGTTGAACGGTTCCACAAAACGTTCCCTGAAGTCCCCAACAATTGGTCCAAATATTAAATAACTGTTCAATATTGTAAAGAATAAACATGCGGGTTTCTACCGTTTTCCATAGGTGAAGTTTTGTGTTAACGCGACAAGGATTTGAAAAAACGATTTAATAAAAAAACTTTCTAGGCCAAAACCTTTCACGATAGAGAGAAAGAACCCTGTGGCGGTGATGTGGGTTTGATTCCCAGGGAAGCAGCAGAGTATATGGATGTATATATAGATATATATATAGATATAGATGTGGCCTGTGAATGTATGGAGCAGGACTCGCGTGACAAGAGGAGAGAAAACAGCAACGGGACTTAGTGTCCTGCAGGCAAACATTAAAGTGACTCCTTCATCTTTCATGCTGCTGCTGCTCTGCCTCCTACATGTTTCATCACAGGAGACGGAGCTCAGAGCTCAAACACATCCGAGATCCTCACTCGCTCCAATCAAAGAGGAAAAACAACTGCATCATCTGGGGAGCGAGGAAAAGTGGAGGAGAAACAGAAGAGAGGAAAATGTCTTTATGGATTCCTTACATGTTCTATCTTCTTAAATAATCATAATAATAATATATAATGAAACAGATAATATAATTAATCTTATCATTTTTACTTTTCCTACTACTAAAACTACAATTATTACTACTTATAATATAATAATATTAATAATGGAACTGTTACTATTATGATTTATATGATCAATTATAGAATTAATAGTTACGATACAAGAACTAATTTAACTACTAATAATAATGATTATCATCATAGTATAAATCTTAATGATACTAACAATGATTCAATCGATCGTATTATTATTATTGTTAATAACTACAATATTAATAGTAGTAGTAGTCGTACTAAAACTACAACTAATACAACAAATCATAATAGTATAAATCATAATACTATCACTAATACCAATACAATTATTACTATATATTACATTATTATGACTTAAAGATTAGATTATAGATAATTATTACTATTATTGTTAGCAGTAGTAGTAGTTTTAGTAGTAGTTGTAATGTATTTTCTTTATATACACTGCAGATTTGAATACATGTTTTCACAGATTTATTTTTGATCTCATATAAACTTTTTTTAATTCTTATTCAGGCCCTTATTTTATTCATACAAGATGTTTAATCAATAAACCCTGCAGTCTCCTTCAATACCATTTTTTTCTGAACACAAATTTCAGGGTAAATCCCAATAATAAGTTCTTAAAGTTGATAATAATCATAATAATAATAAAAATAATTTACAGAGTTATTAGGAGAATGAACTCCTCATTAAATATAATTCAGCAGCAGCAGAAGGAGGAGGAGGAGGAGGAGGAGGAGGAGGAGGAGGAGGAGGACTCCCACATGCAGCTCTAATAGCTCCTGTACTCCCGTTCTCCTTCAGGGGCCATGATTTATTGAAAAATATGGACCATGTGTATAAGCTAATATGACAGAAGTGCTTTGACCTCGGACAGGAGAGTGGGGGGGGTGGGTGGGCGGTCCACTCTCCACGGACATCAGCTGCTACCTCGGAGTGTACCTCGCTCCTTTCGCACGCAACTCCTCCTCGCCGAGGCTCCTCGGGCCCTCGTCCTGCGCCTCCTTCCTGCAGAGTTCTATCTAAAGAGCTCCCGGGTCAGATAGAGGCTGCTCGGGACACATTTTTATTTTTAACCGTCTACAACTTTCATACCATCGTTGAAAAGTTGGACCTTTTAACTGAAATCCACCCCCCATCAAAAAGAGAAAAAGTGACATTTGACCCCAGTTCCTGGCACAGCTTAAGACATTAGTGGTATCACAAGGAAGCTGATGTTCTCTCATTGATCTGATGTCCCATAAGCCTTGGTATTTGTGCTGGGGCCTGTAATCCGTCAGAAGTGCCCCGTCTTTCCCACCCCCCGCGGGAATAAACCCTGTTTCCTGTGTAGGTATATCGTACCTGCCGGCTGCTGCACTCATCTCATGTGATTAACCTCGATGGCTTCACCGCGCTGGGGAAGGAGCCAGTGATTGTTGCAGCTTAAAAGTGTTTTTCTCCCGTGGATGCTCCTCAAACTCACCTTTTCTCAGGATAGAATCAATGTGGGACAAAGTTTCACACAACTGGTGTGTATGGGGGGGGGTGGGGGGGGTGTGTTCGCTGTTCTTTTTCAGAGGAGTTTGGATGTGTGACATTAGGCCGTAAAGGACTCTACGTTTTTTTTACTTGTTTGCATTCATCTGGCAGCTTTATAGTACTTTACACAGTATACACTTCTTTAAAACTGGACTGTACTTAACTTTACAGTAATTGTTGCAACTTTATCAAGGACTTTTTTCCCCAATAGAAGTTTTAAACTCACTTTTTCTGAGGAGAAAATCAAAGTTTCAAACTTCTGTAGAGGAAATGTTGGCTTTTCTTTTTCATAGGACTTTAGCTGTGTGACATTAGGCCACAATGCAACTAGAACTAAGGACTCTAGGTATTAATTTACTTGTTAAGAATCATTTGGCAGCTTTACAGTATTTACAATTGATGGTACTTTAAAAACTGGACTTTCCCATGATGATTGCAGCTTAAACTAGTGTCTTTCCCCAAATAGAAGCTTCATAAACTCTTCTCCTGAGATTAAAAACAATACGGAACAATACATGTGATGCAAAACTTCATTTTACCAATTCGGGAAAGGGAATAGGTTTGGTTCTCTCTCTCTCCCAGGGGTGTGGATGTGTGGCATTAGGCCAGAATGTGGCTAACCCCTTTTGTGCTGAACTGACAAGCTGGCTCTAACAGGGGTTAATTTGCCGTCCAAGGGGTTAAACAAACAGGCATTAATAGTTTATTCCGGCCAAGAGCTAAACGTGTTTTTCTTTCCAGGGCTTGTGAGACTTAAAAAATCTAACTCACAAAAAACTTTTTAAAACACACACAGACACACATTCACAACACAAGCTTGTTTTTGTTAACGGGGCTTTTGTGCGCGGGCTGCAGAAGCTGTTGCAATAAACCCAAACAGCTCCCAGAATGCTTTTGCTTTGTCCGCTGCATGAATCGGGGCTGCGGGTGCAGTGAGGGGAGCCCTAATAGGGATTAAGCAGGAGAAGTATGTGTCAGTTTCAATGGTCGTGATCATGGAGTGTTCTTTTTGGGAGTTTCTGAGCAGGTATAAAAACTGCAGATTAAAAGGCCCATTTCTGATAAAGTGACAGCAGCAGCCCTGGAGGGTCTGTGTTCGCGCTGGGGGCCTCGAACCCCGACCTCTCTCCGCCCATGAGCTGCCTGAGAGGATGCAGGTCTAACATCTCATCTGATGGGTGTGAACGTGGAAGACGTGAGGGTGGAGGAGCAGGAGCAGCAGAAGAGGAGCAGAGGTCGCATGAGAGCCCGGCTAAAAAAAAAGAAAAAGGGTCGTCAACAGCTCCACGCTCGATGTGGCACAAAGAGGCCCTTCTGGTTGACCGCCTCCGTTAAGGCCGACCTAAGATGTCTGGACCTCGCTGACCTCATATGCACTATTGCATTCTGGGCCGTGGCTTTGACCTCAGCAGCCTCAGTTGCCACAGTGGCCCATTATAGTGGCAGAAATAATGATGTGGAGGAACTTCCCCCCCCCAATACGTGGATTCTCATCGTGCATATGGAAGACAAACATATACACTGTTAACAACACTGCAGGAGAAGCCACTCTGCTTTTTGAACCATGGTGGTCATGTGACGGATGAGCTGACATCAGGAAATCATAGTAATCAGCAGGATGTATACTCGATGTACATGGAAGAAATATTTAATAAGAGCTGATATTTTATTAAGAACTCAAACTCGTTACAAGAAAACATAAGTTCTAATGCAGTTGAGTATTTACATGTCCTACTACTTTAAACTTGTACTCTACTTTAATCCATATAGTATTAACATTTCAATTAACTGGACTGTACTTTAATGTACTTGATTATATTACATTTATCCAGTATGTATATAGTATTTACATTTACTTTAAATCCAGACTTTTAACTCCGATACATTTATTTTGCAGTTACACAATAGTTACTTTGAAAAACCAGCATTTTCCATAGAACATATATGAACACAATATCTTAATTAACTGCACAACAGTATTTAAATCAGCAACATTAAAAAGCTGTTTGTACATTAATCCATTAGTAATATCAATAAAAATAGTTGTTGCATATTAATACAGGGGCTAATGAGTACTTTAACTATTGATACACATAAATTACATATTCTTTGTATTTACTTGTACTTCTAGAAGGACATTGTTCCCTTATCCTCAGTTGAAGAGAATTAGGTATTTCAGTGTATTTGTACTAGAAGGTTGTTCTTATCCCCAGTGTCCGTTCTGGAGGTTCAGTCCTCATCCACCTTGTAAAGGTTGACGTGTCGTCTTTAATTAAAAGATCCTGAACATGCCCCACGCTTCACACAATGAGGCCAGACAGGACAGGAAGTGTTATGTTAGTGTTGCTGCTGGCGAAAGTGGCACGAGATCATTTCTAGCTTCCCTCAAATATGAGACAAAAACATGTCGGTCAGAATCATTGTTGGAGAATAAAGAAAGTCAAATCCTTCATCTTTTAAAACGCTCACACACTGATCAGCTTTGCAAGGAGACTTGGGCAAGTGAGTCAAATGGGGCCTCACAGCATTTACTGCCTTAAAAAAACTGATCTGAGTAGTTTAACAGTGTTTGGGACATTTTATCAAACTACAGAACAAGTCAAAATTAAGTCTTAAAATGATTCTTTGGTCAAGCATCTGAATACTGAATGAAAAAGGGAGTTTTCTTTTACTTTCCCTTCAACTTATTGTCTTGTTTTATTTTTGTGAAATATATATTTTTTTTTAAACTGTATCATCTGGGGTCCAACAGGAACTCACAACTTTCTGCTAAAGTTTTGATTATTACAACAGGCAATGTTTTTTTTTGTTTATTTGGTTTGTGTTTCTTATAGTTCAAAGTCGGGTGGGGTCTTCATTTTGAAAATGGAATGCCACATATTTCTGTGCACCTGATCTGATCACATCCATAAAACACTCAGGAAGCCGGTCTTTGAGTTAATTGTTATCTATTTAATTATAAAATAGTTAAAGAGAAAAAGAAGAGGAAACACCTGTATCTAAAAAAACACATTTCAAGGGTGTAAGAGGTGTAAAACTGTTTTTAATCCTGTGTATAAATAACCATTAATTTCTGTATTGAGCTATTTAAGCATTCAAACATCAAAAGTTTTCTAATTCTTCTAATTACACTGCTCATGAAATACATATATTTGCTACTACTACAAAACAAACTGCGTGGGGTCCCAGAATGCTGAATATATATTAATGGTACTTCTTGATTATTTGAATCACTTTTACATGTTTTAAAACTTTACAAAAAGCAAATATATTTGGGAATTCATGTAAAATGAGGTGCGCCGCTCAGAATCCAGAGTAATAGGTTGATCAGCTATTAGCAGCCAAAGAGGCTTCTACAAAGTCAATTCTGTGGCACAGTGAAGAGCGGAGAGTGAGCAATTCCTCAGAGAACACAAATGGTTTGTTGTTCTCTCGGCTCTGAGATTTAACATCACTCCTCCGCTGTGGTGTCTTTCTGTTTTCTGATATTTGCTGAAGTGCTTCGAGGTATCTTTCTATGCAAGAGTCAGATCAGCTGTGGTTTGTAAACTTGCAGCCTGAGAACGTGCAGCCTGGAATGTCCTGAGCATTTGTTAAAGCTTCCCCACAGATGAAAGTAAGCTTTTCACAGTATTTAAATCCCATTGCAACTCCAAACATGCAGCTGACTAAACATTTTCCACCTTCAGTGTAAATCAACTCTTTTGCTTTAAGCTGAAACACACTGTCAAGGCCATCTACAGGTATTTAGCAGGGGCCGGTTCCAGGAAGAGAAATATATCAATTCTCCACAGATGATCTACACTTGAGTGTTTCAGGCAGGTTGTGGTGAAAAGCTTCTCCCTCAGCCTGTCAGGGTGAAAAGGAGAAAGCTCTGTGAGGCCTGTGCTGGACACCGATTGGTCCTTTAAGCTTTGCTGAGGGAGGAACAAGTCCAGGAAGTGACTTGATGGTGAATCTGTTCATGCCTGTGTTTGTTTTATGGTTAATTTGGAAACACAGAAACAAGGAAAATTCGTTTTTTTATCCTTTTCTGTGTGTAAATCACAAATCGAGCTTTAAAGTCATCCAATGCTTAAAGATATGCTTTGCTTGTTTTTACTTTATTTTGACATTAGAGGAGAGCTTTACACTGGACAGTTGTTTTTAATTTAATTAGAGTTTCTCTTTGCTCAACTTAAATAAATCAAGAGTTTTGATGTTCAGAAGCAAATTCTGGTTCCAAAATGCAACTTGATAAAAACATATATAGAGAATTAACAGTGAAGAAAAATCCAGTATCCAACTTTTGCAAATCAATTTACATAAATGTTTTATTATGTAAATCTGGCAAAAGTAAATAAAATCTGACTTTTTAAACTAAATTTATTTTGAAATATTTCCAAAGAAAATATATTACAGTAAATGATTAGATAATAGTGATACATATATTTGTGGGTCTTAAAACATGTTTACAAGGATAATTAGAATACATTATTTACATTTATTTAGATATGAGACTCTTATATTTATAGAAATTTGCAAAACAGCTATAAGCAAAACTGTAAATGTACTATTGAAGACGTTTGCAATTGACAGCTGAAAGGGTTTTAAACGGGACTGAGCATATTGAAGAATTACCAGGAACATTATTCCGTTTGATTCCAAACAAAGAAAGAAATGAGTTTTCTGAGGCCTCAAGTCTTTGGCTCACACATTCAAAACTCTGATAATCTGTTAATCACCTGACACATTACCATGATTAATAATGTTCAACGAGTGTAATAATAATTATAGTAATTAGAATAATAAGTATTTTAGGCTCTACTCTAACAACCTTCTGTTTTTCTCTGATGCAAACGCAAACTAAAGGAAATTGGTTTAATGTGAGTGATCAATACAAATATATAACCTTTCCCAAATCGTGCATTTAATCCATACAGTCTGTGATTTAATATATATGTCGCAACTCAACAAGAGTTTAAATCTTTGTAATATACAGTGCATAGTAAATATAAAGTGTGCATGGACAGATGTAACCAATAGGCGGTACTGTGCCATTCTTCATGAAGCTCCCTCCATCTCTGCAGCCCTGAGGACAACACTGCGTCTCCGCCTGGGTTCGCTCCCTAATTGACCTAAATACAGAGGCTCTGCGCTGCCTGAAGACAGACTCCGACAGGAGCGGCTCCCGACCACGAGACACACTCGGGTTTTGATTTATTATTTTTTGTTTGTCTGGAGTTTCATCGCTTCGTGAGGACGGTTTGAATTTGCGTCCGGATCTCTTGCAACTGGAGGCTGGAGCTGTATTTGCGCTCATGGATCGCGTCCGGGCGGTTTTACGCGGAGCAGGGGACACTCCTGTTTGGGAAGCAGACACATTCCCGGGATTGATTTTATAACGTTCAGAAGGGGAAAGTGTTACTTGGATCACAATGCTGGACGATAAAGCGCCGACGTCGAAGCGCAATGCTGCGTCGAGAGGTTCGTCTTTTTACATCGAGAATTTGCTGAGAACCGACAGAGGAGCTCCAGCGGAGGAGCGGGTGGAGACCTCGGACCCCAGAGTTACCGTCCACAGCCCGGTGGTGTATCCGGGACGTCTGGAGAACGAGGAGCTGAACTGGAGAGGGACGTCACCGAACACAGTGATCCGCAGCTCAAGAAGTGAGTCTACATCTCCACATGGTTTTATACGTTTTCTGTAATCAGCGAATAAAAGGTGAGATTCTCAAAACATGATTTGAAATCAATAAATCATCTCTTTAATGTGACCGGCAGATAACCTCGCTTATACGTTGGATAAGAAGGATTAAGAAGCGCTTACTAGGGTCGCGACAACACTTAAAGCTGATCTAACAAATCGGTGGAAAAGCATCACTCGTGTACACCGATATAATTAATTACGTCACGCGTAAAAAACAACTTATCCCGTGCGTAAAGGTCTGGAATCACCACGTGACTCAGAATCGGGCCACAACAGCAGCTAACGTTTATTAATTTCTCCTAAAATATATCAGCGTGGTCACAAGTTGGCTCGACCAAAGGGTCTGGAGCACGTTTCACTGCCTCTGTGCGTAAAAACACCCAAACTCTCCAAATATCAGCATGTAGCATCATTATGGGACATTTCTGTTTTGCAGGTCCACGGTACAGGCCCAGCTACCCGGATGAGCACGGAGACCCTCTACCGAGCAGCAACAGGGACTCCCCAGCTTTAATGAGACAGGCGGAGGAGAAGGAGGGAGACAGTTTGACGGATGAGAGAGAGGACGATGCACCTTCCTCCTGCTTCTCTCGAGAGGACGGCTCTGACCCAGGTGAGGCTTGAGCAAACAGAGCCACACCCTTAATTTATAAGACATAAGTTTGTGGGGAATTAGAGTTGTTTTCAGGACATTCTTATGAAATAGCAGGGGCGTAGCAGAAACATCCTGGGTCCATGTGCAAGAAAACTGCAATGGGAACCTTTAACAAAAAACACCTCTCCCTCTTCCGCCTCTCAGGTGACACCAAAGTGGCCCGGAAGAAGAAGACCCGCACCGTGTTCAGCCGCGGCCAGGTCTTCCAGCTGGAGTCCACGTTCGACCTGAAGCGCTACCTGAGCAGCACGGAGCGGGCCGGCCTGGCCGCCTCGCTGCAGCTCACGGAGACCCAGGTGAAGATCTGGTTCCAGAACCGCAGGAACAAGTGGAAGAGGCAGATCACCGAGGACATGGAAGCCGGCAGCAGCAGCAGCAGCAGCGCGGTGGCCTCCTCCGTGCGTCCCTACGCCGCCCAGAGGGTCATCAGGGTTCCCGTGCTGTATCGCGAGAGCGTCGCGGCGCCTCTGACGCTGAGCGGCCTGCGCCAAGTGTCCCCCCTGTCTGTGGGCTTCCCTAATGCGATTAGCTATCCATTGACTTCTCACTTCACTCATCCTGTGTCGTTCCTGACACCACAGATGGCCGGACTGGTGGGGCTTTGAAAAGGTGCACGAGAAGTCACAGAGATTCTTCTCTTTGGACAATTTATTAAATAAAGATGCTGCAAAAATGTTGATTTTACTTCCAGTTCAGGATTTGTAAAATCTGATTTTCATATCATGCACGGAAGATTAATTCAACCTGTGTCAAACTGTGATTTTGGGAATTTTTCTAGAAGCAACTTTAGGGAAATAAAGCCAGATTTAACTCGAGGAGGATCAGAAGCGGGATTCTTCTTTGTAGCTTTTTTAAACAAACTCGAACAAAACGATTTCTGCACATTAGCAGTGTTTATTTCAACTCATGTTAAAAACGTGACTTTTTACGAGTCTCTGTTCGATTTAATAAGGATGATGGATATTCTTTGGGACTCTTGAAGCCGCCCCGGGGACACTACACACAAGATCACACAGTATTAAAATATGGTTCTATTTTGTGGTCATTTCTCAAAATTGTATAGGATGCCCCACAAGACAGATGGGAACACTCGAGTGTCATAATCTTTCAAGTTTGAGGAATAATGGGTTCGGACATCACTTCAAAACTAGTGTTTGTTTTTGACGGGGACACGAAACTGCAAGAGAAGTACAAATGAGTTGTCAAGAAAATGTGGGAATAAAAAAAATTGTAGAGAATTTATATCAAGGAGAAGAAGAAAAAGTACAGATTCAAAAAGTCTATCTTTTAAATATATTTTCTTTACCAGGAATGTGTTACATTTTATTTCTTTGTGCAACAAGAGCTGGAACCTTCCCTTCACGTATGCCACTGGTTTTAAAAGTTCCCTCTGAGCCTTATTTCTCGAGCTCTAAATCTTTTTGACCCTCGTTTGAGCCCGTACACATCCTGTCCTGGGGATTTACTCATTGGATCATTTGAGAAATGCAAAGAAATTGAAATCTACCATGTTTAGAAACTCCATAATTTATGAAAAATACTTTTGTGTTTTCTGAATTTTGATAGCTTTAGCAATACCCTAAAAAATCTTTGAAATTTTTTATTTAAGAGGATTATAATAGACTTTTTTGTACACTGATGTTCACATGTGAATAAAATTGATGCACAAATTGTGTTGTGGTTTCCTGACTGACAGGTTCACTATGTCACACGTTTGATTCCCTGTTACTTCAAGCAGACTTTATATTCACTAGAACACACTTTTTAGTCTTCTTGTGCCATAACGCTCAAATAGACCATTTTGGATTGGCCTTTATTACTGTTTCAGTTCCATATGTTTAAATTGAAGATGTGAATGAGGCATATAAATAAAATAATTTACTAAATAAAAGAACATAAACAACACATCAGTCCTGGAAATCTATGATAATGATGCAAATTCCAAGGTTTAAAATAACGGGACTCGAGCCACGTCTTGTTTTTGGTCGGGAGCCTATAACCGGGCGCACTGAGCTCCTGATGACAGCAAAGTGTTTAAAGCAACAATATGGCAGCCAGACGGGAAACCTGCATCCCGCCCTCATCTGCCCCGCAGCCCGCACCAATCACGAGCCGCTAAACCGCACTCTTCCGGGTCGTAGAAGAGCGTCTCGCCGGCTCCTCCGCGCGCTAGTCGCAGCCGTGGAGCGATGGTGCTCGGAGCGTGCGGGGACGTCGGTTGTTCGGGAATCTCGGAGGAGCGCGTGAAATGCCGGGGACCATGAGCAAAGGGGACGCCCCGGGTCGCAGCGCCTCTTTGACGTTCACCATCGACAGCATCCTCAACCTGCGGCAGCAGCGGGACGTCGGGGACAGCGACGGTGCCAGGACGCAGAGGGACGGCGGGTGCAAGGATGAGTTCAAGGCGCAGCGCGAGGAGGTGTGGGACGTCCGGAGGAGAGATGACAGCGGCTCAGAGGGGACAGGTAAACTCAGAGGGATTTATTCAAAGTGGTTTATCGGAGTGATTAGTACATTTAAATACAGATTTACGCGTTTAGAGGCATAACCATGCGTAAAAAGTGGATTTGAGCAGCGAGTGAACTATTTCCTGTAAATGCCTGGATGAGGATCTCATTTTTTTTATGAATTACGTTCGATCTGTTAAAGACATTTTGTCGCTGTGTTCGCAGTGAAGCCCAGAGTCCATCCTGCGGACCGTGGGACACACACACCGTCGCTCACCGCCGCCTCCTGTCCCGGGGCGCACAGAGCGCACGGCCCCGAGGACGCGTCCGAGCAGGAGCAGCCTGAACAGCAGCAGAGCCCCGGGGACACCAAGGCCACAGTGAAGAAGAAGACACGCACCATCTTCTCCAAGAGACAGATCTTCCAGCTGGAGGCCACGTTCGACATGAAGCGGTACCTGAGCAGCTCGGAGCGAGCGTGCCTCGCCAGCTCGCTGCAGCTCACCGAGACCCAGGTGAAGATCTGGTTCCAGAACCGGCGCAACAAGCTGAAGCGGCAGCTGTCCACGGACATGGACGGGCCGCTGGCCGCCGAGCACCTCTCGGACGCGGGGAAAAACGTGCAATTACCGACTTTTTACAAGGACAGCAGCCTGCTGAGCGGATGTTTGATGCCCATGCCTTTCCCCGTCATGTACCCGAGTGCGAACGCGGCGCCGTACATCTACTTCTCCAACACTGGCAAGTACTTCGGGCTGTTCGACGCGGACTGATCGTTTCCTCTGGATGTCTGGACTTTACATGAGCCAGTCACTTTTCTTATTATATTTTATTTTATTTTTATGAGTTCATATAATTCCTGAAACTTTGATGTAAACATATCAACTAATCCAAGACATGCATGTGCCACGTTTTGTCCTCCTCCCCAAATGTTTATTATTATTATTATTATTAATTATTATCATATATTTTTTTAAGTTTTTGATATGTTGAAGTCGTGCATGCATTAAAGTTCCTCTGGGCAGTTCTTACTAGGCGCATTAAAGTCATCAGACTGAATGTACGTTCAGAGTAAAGCTGCAGCAACTTTGGTTTAAAAATTCGCATTTTGTCATCATTTCCATCGCTCGTGTTGAAATGTTGAAGTTTCTGTGGAGCAATACTTGGTTTTGTATTTATATGGCCTTATATTATTATTGTTGTTGATGTTGTTAAACACTTTTCTGGTTTGTTTTCACTCGATCTTTCATATGACAGACTGTTGAACTGTGAACACAGTTACTATATCATGACGATGATGAATTTTGCAATAAAAAAAAGGTAATGTTTGAAGTTGGTTGCTGCGTGTTTTGGCTTCGAACGAACTTCTAAACTAGACTTTTATTTCGGGATTCAGTGGTTTTTTATTTATCCTTATTCTGTTAATGTGAATTTGATGTCAGATCAAGACTAAAAACCCTTTGGTATCATTTTAGAAGATGCAGAATCTTTGAGATCACAGATGAGTGTTAAAGTTGATTTATTTCCTCTGCAGTGCCAAACTTCCTGGTATTGAATGTTTTATGAAACTTAAATGTTAATCCCAGAGGAAATGGCTCAAATTCGTCTCCAGGTCGAATCACCTGTTTCATATCGTTAGTTTTTCATCACACGCTGTATTTATTTATCATTCAGAAGCTCTGCCTCCCTCAGTGAAGTGTCGACTTGTCTCAGCTCTACAAGTCAGTGTGTGATAGTCCTGCTTCCTGTGTGAGGCTTTATTGTTGTGCTAAAGAAGTTTGAACTTTATAAACTTGCTCTCAGGCCTTTTCCTGCTCAACCTATCAGAGGCCCAGCTCGCTCTGTTGAAACTGATGCTTCAAAACTTTACTCAAACTGAGTAGATGCATTAAAGAAAGTATTTTCTATTGCAAAATTAAATTACTACTTTTAATTATTATATCATTTTAAGCTGCTGTTATCTTGAATATCGAATGCTAAAGTAACTTTTCTTTACCCCAAACTGAGATTATACATTTTTATTTTACAAAAACACAGACAACTTGATTTCTAATAATACCGCTGTTATAACACTCTGTAGCAAGGACTAAAAAAAGAACCCATATGTTTTTACTAAGGGTTCAATTACTCAAAACATGTGCATGCTCACGTTCTACTGGTCACACGTTGGATGGGAAACTGGTTATGGATTATTAGTTTGTTTTTTCCAACAGACAATTTATTACTACATTTTTCAGGTTACTGTGTGTAGTACACACACACTTTACATGTGTATTTATATATTAGTAGATAAGTTCCTGCTATTCACGTCAACTATGCAACATGTTGACATCTATACTGAAATAATATAATTTGAATATTATCGGCTGATATGGAAAAATCATGAATGTGTGAAAGTTATTACAAAAAAATGCAAATTGAGTTGCCATAAAGGTTAAATGCAGAGAAAGTTTGTAAACAGTAAGTTTGACACATTTCACATTTACTTCATGAACTCAGGGGCTGTCTGAGATTCTTTTAAGTTTAAATAATATATGAGTATCACAAAAAGTAATTTACATTTTTTTAAAACAAAGTAGTACCAAATTAACAAAGGAAGCTTCTTAATGAGGAGAAACACAATGACAGGCTTCTGAAACTGCACAGGTACTTTGATCAATTTGCACTTTATCTGCTTTGTGTAGCAAGATGTGCAGTTTCATACTACACAATAAAATCAGAGCCGAGATTCGTAATTCAATTATACACACACACTGAAGGTGGGTCAGGCTGAGTCAACACACTGTGGCAGCAAAGGTTGATCTGCATCCATAATATAACACTGCTGTCCCTCGCTTTGACCAAGTACTTTGTGTTTTCAAAGTACTGAACATACGCACAAATCAAGATCCAGGAGTGTTTTTTGGATACAGCTCCCCCCCCCCACACACAATCTGTTTTCCTTTGCCGTTAGAGCGCATGAGTGTAGCTGAGTAATGCATCTCTGCAGCCGGAGAAATAAGAGAAATGTGTGTTTAGCCGGACTTGCTTCAGTGCTTCTGGAGAGAGTTTCCCTACAGGGCCCGGCGAGCTGCACTTACACAGCGTTTCTGGGTCACTTCCCCTTTCAGTGCTGGAGCCGCTCACTGCTCTCTCCCTGTCACAGGCATTCAAGGCCCCGCCGCTGTTAACCTGTTCACTCAACCACTTAGTCTGCCTGCAAATCTGTTGTTCTCTCTCTCTCTCTCTGCTAAATTCCTGCCTACCTATATGCTGTGCATGTGGAGATGTACTGTATCTCATCCCCCCCCCCTCCCTCCCCCCTCCTCCTCCACACACACACACACACACAGGACTAGGACATTGTGGGAAATGAGCAGTTGTTGTTCCCATGTGAAGTTGAAAAATGAAAAGGAGAAAAGACAGAAACGCTCGGAAATCGCTCCAAAACAAAAACCGATTTAAGAATTTGGGATGTTGTCAAAAGGAAGCAAATAGATAACAATCCAACTTTTACTTTAAAGTACTTTCAAATAGTGTTTTTTTTCATTTAAGATTGAAATTGACAGCAAACTAAACCAGTGTAAGTACTTTAAAACAATAACCGCTACTCGTTTTCATGTTGATATTTTATCATTAAAAACATTTTGGTCTGAATCATTTATCATATTTATTTGCAGCCAATGTGCGTTGAACATTTTGAACACTAGTAGGCAAATAGTTAACTGTTTTTTAAAGAAATGCAAGAAAGTTTTTTTAACAAATATCTTTTTATTCATCATATTATGGAGACCAATATCTCAAGACAACTATGTAGTGAAAAATCCAGACCCCACAGAGTTGCATGTTTATTTAAATGGATGTAAATATTAATTTTGTAAACTTTTAGATGTACTATAAAACCTAACCATTACAGTTTCTTATTTACAAGTAAGGTTAGTTACTTTTTAAACTATTAACCGAATTTGAATAAGATTTATAACAAAGGAAACAGTGCTTTTTGTATCTATTATTTAACACATTTATATTAAGGTCAAATATAAAGGCACAGGACCATGTATTAACCCTCAATATTATATGATTTTTGTAATTTATGGTTGAAAATATACTGAATTGTACGTTTCTACATATTCCAAGTTCATTGGCAGTAACCTTAATGCTAGAAAAATGTTTGTATGTACATTTGAATAAATGAGCTCCAGAAGAATACAAACATTTTCTATTATTGCATAATTCAAAATTTGGTGTTAATACTACTGATGTAACACAAATTATTAAACATAATTTACAAATAATGAAGATATGACCATTTAGTGGTGTTCATAGTTCTGCTTTGTTTATATGTGTATTGGGGTTTTGTCCCTTAAACATTATAATTAAGTTAAAGGCGATGTAGAGGTTTATTCACGGGGCAGATAATGAATGTGAGTGACTACAAATGTCCTCACAAGTGCAGCAGTGCAGCTCTGTGTGCTCCGAAGTGCCCGCTTGGCTTGTCTCAGAGTGTGTGTGTCTGAGACGGGTGGTGGAGGGTGGGGTGGGGTGGGGTCGGGGACGGGTGGGGTTTACAGTCGCCAGACTTCCTGACTCTCCCTCTGTCCGACACTTGTGAACGCAGCGTCGGCTCTTAGTGTCTCGGGCACTCTGCTCTGCAACCACAAGGTTCAAATGACCCCGGCTGCTCGCCTGCTGCCCCAAGCCGGCCTCGTCTGTCAGAGGCAGAAAAAAATCCATTAAAATCTCCACCTGATCAAAAAGACGCCCCAAAAAGGCCAAGACACCATATGCACTCATTTAGGGCTATCGATGACTGGCGAGCATTGTGGGGTAGTTTAATACATGCGATTGACTTACTGCCAACAGGGGCAACAAAGCTTTTTTCTCCTCCTCTACCAAATAGGAGCAGAGCCACAAGTCTGGCAGAGGTATTCCGGGGTCTGATGTGCACCTCAAGGCCGGCCAGAGCTGTCAGCACGTTCCTCCACTGCGACCGGCGGTAACCCACGCAGCACATGGTTTCACTCCACGGCTGAAAAACGGACGAACGCTGAGAGCTATTGTTTGAGATCATTGATGGTGAATTGCATGTGATAATGTCCCGTCGCTGCAGGACTGTAGCCACTATAGCATGCAAATGTGGAGATGTGACCCGACCACCGAGGCTTTGCTTTACCATAAGAGGTCCCATTAGGAGAGCCTGTGAAGTTTGGATCAGTCATTTTAAATCATGTTAAAAATGGCGAGGACGTAAACGGAGACCTAAGTTTGCCCAAACTGCTGTCGTATTACAAGCCCTATGTGTACTGCCTGTGTGTGTGTGTGTGTGTGTGTGTGTGTGTGTGTGTGTGTGTGTGTGTGTGTGTGTGTGTGTGTGTGTGTGTGTGTGTGTGTGTGTGTGTGTGTGTGTGTGTGTTGGCTAAAGGATCTTCATCTCGTGCCCGGTCTCAAACAGGCCGACATGTTGTCAGACCCAATTTCATCTCCTCCACAGTGAGTGTCAGCTTTGATTGGGATTTCCATATCAATCATCCGGCCCTGGCCCCGTTTGTAACCGGACCCGCACGTATGAATAGTTGTTTAATAACCCTGATAATGAGCCATTAATCCACATTCACACCACTTGGCACGCCGGTGAAAAACAGGCCTGGGTTGTTTTTTTTTCTTCTTTTTGTTGCCGTGAGCGTTTCTTTGTGCATTCTTAGACCGGATTTATAATTACTACCAATTACTGTAGAGGCTGCCCGGATATCGGCTGGACCTGAGGCAGCGGCGGGCGCTCACTGTAAGGGCCGGGTTCCATTCTGCCAACACGATGCATGAGAGCTTAGAGGAAATTGCAGTAAACTACTACAAATGTAAGTTTTCCCCGGTTCCGGTAAAAAACCCAATGATTATCACTAAATTAATCAGAAACTGGTGGTGAAGACAATAAATACATTGGCATCAAAATCTATCTTTAGGAATTGAGAGCCCCCTATTGGCTGAAGATGGCATATCGTGCATTTAAGTCAAATCGTGGTAGATAAACTGGAATGACGAGTGGAGAGTGACAGAAAACTGAGGAAATGATGTCCCAGCTTGAAATGGTGCCAAATAATGTATGGTAGATTTTAACCATCAATCATATTTTATCTAAAAAGAAACGCTCACTGGTTCAGATTATTCCGTTTATTTCTAAAGAAATAGATAATAAATTGAAGGGTCTTAATTTTACTGACAAACCAAATAGGTGATAAAAGTGAACAGGATTTGTTTCACAACCTGGCAACACATAAGTTAGATTTATCAACCATGGGCAAAGATATTAGTTTCATAATTGCATGTTATACATTTTTATTTCCACATTTCATTTTGACAGTGTCCCAAACCTCATTGGTGTAACGTGGGGGTTTGTTCAGAGGACTCAGTGACGCTGCACTTTACAACATAAACAACACCCCATTCATTATGACTGGTAACTTGATAGTGACTGGGGGCGTGGGGCAGGCTTTCAGAGGCGTTATTGATCCACTCGTTTTGTCGACTTTAGTGGTCTGCAGTGACAGAGTGCCTCTGTAAATTGAATGGGGGCTGTGGGATTACAATGACCGTATATCTGATGAAAAGGTCCCGCACGAGTGGCGACGACATAAATAAAGCCAAAGGTCGTCCATCTTGCCCTCGCGGGGCCCAGGCTACTGTGTTAAGGAATATCTCATCTCGTGCCTGGGGGCCCCCTAGTGGCAGACATTTCACTGCAGCCAGGAGCCAACGAATGTCAGCATATGCTCTTCACACACTGGAAACGCTGGGACTCGCCGAGGGGAGGAAGCTGGGAGGAGGACAGAGGCACCTGGGGGACACCTCCTCTGCATTTACTGTGGAAACCAGAGTCTTACTGGGATTGGAACAAATGGGAAAGATCTCTTTCTCAATTAAGTGTCTCCCTTCAAAAAGGCAAAGCTGAGGTCACGTCCTCTTTACTTGGGGGGGATGTAGAGGTGTCTGCAACTTTCTACCAATTTATATTTGTTGGATAACAAAAATAAAATACATCTTTGGTTCAGTTTTGTGTTTACGGCTTTAAATAATAATTTCCTCACAGCAGTGATCTAATTAATAAAATACAGATCACCATTTCCTTAATTTTAAAAAGGACCTCGTTACTTTGCTTCCAAGTGTGCACCTTAGTGACATTTGCATAAAAAACACAATCTTCAGCCACTTTTCGAGGAATGCACCTATAGAATTTGAGGGAGATTTAATGTGTTTTATTTATTTAACACCTCATAATGGAAAGATGAAATGAGGGGCCCCGTGACCCCCAAAAGGATGAGTGGTGCAGCTAATGGACATGATGGAAATGAGGGGCGAGAGAGAGAGAGAGAGAGATGGGGGCGTTGCAGATCCCGGTTGATGACTATCACCCAAACACTCTCAAAATTATATCATATTTTTATTAAAAGACAAGTTTGCTTATTGGAAAACAATAATATTCAGCTATTGGTAAGATCAAAAAAATCAATATGAAGAATAGTTGGTTCATCAAAGTTTTTTTTACTCTTCCCTATTTTAGTTTATTCATTTCACACATGATAAAAATACTGTTTGGGTCACATGTGACTTATTTCACTAAGCTCATTAAGAAAATATTCGCTGTACATGGTACATTCAGTCAAACTGAACATTCAGTCCCACTCTTAAATCATTCAAATACTCTATTTATATAAATATTTAACAACATGTACGTAATAGAACTGTAGTACATTGAAGGAAAAAGATTGTCTAACCAGATAACTGCGGAAAATGCCCATATCTCATGTTCTACGTTAAATATCTTGATAATTATGTAGAATAAATTGATTGGTATTGATCACTACATACATTTTTGCCTTAATTATTCAATATAATTTTGTATTTACTTTTCTATGCCATGCTTACATGTGTAATTTCATACATTGATCAAATGTAGATCATTAAATATAAATATTTAGTTATTGTTTATTTCTTAGTGAGATTTTTTAATTTCGCTGATATTTAAATTTATGTTTTTCAGTTTAAAAATAAACACACTTTAATTTTAGAAACTTGTATCATGACCGAGCACTACACAACACTGTTTTAGTAACAGATGTATGTTGGGACTTCATAACCCTGAGGGACTTATGAGCATATTGTGCTTCACTATTTGCTGTGATATTCCTCCATGTGTGACAACAACGGGTCGTTTCATTGTGTTGTCGGAGATGAAGAGCCCTGACCTTTCGAGGGCAAACTTCAAACTGCATGTCACCCGATCCGGACAGCTGCTCAGCTCGGCCTCACAGACTGCGAGGGCTGCTGCAGGCCGGGACGAGAGTGAAAGCATCACTCAGGGTGACAGAGGTGATGGAAATCATTTAATAAGCAGAATACAGAGGAGCCCTGACGCCTGCCTGACAGGATCCGCCCCCCAGTGTGCGAGGCTGTCCCCATCTTTAAGACCCGAGAACATGCCCGCGAACAAAAAGACGTAAATCAATAGCACAAGTCGGAGGAAACAGATACTTGAGACTAATGGACGCTGGGAATTGAAGCTGATGGCTGCGAAGGGGCTGAAATTCATATTGATACGGACATCACAGGCCAGTGGGCTCCAGGAGGGCGAGAGGAGGTCACAGGTTGCTTTGACAGCCTACCCCCTCTTAATGGAAGCCTATCGACTGAATCGGAAAGAAGCTTCTGTGACCGGCGAGCAACACAGAGGCACCGAGTCTGCGTTCGCCCGCACCAGAATAAATGTGTCTGTGTCACGGGCACTAGTGCATCTTCTCTGTGCCCGTGTGTGTGAATATCGGTTTCTTGGCCCTGAGGGATTCTTGTTCGGATCAATAGCAAGTTATTAGTTGCTCCATAATGACTTTTGTTTCTGCTCGGGGCCAGAAGGGGATCTGAAATGCTCACGGTGCCGCTGTGAATGAGCTCCAGTGTCATATCATTTAGAATACTGCTATTTTAATGTTTCATTTTTAAAGCTCCACTGCATTTCATATAATAAGTCATAAGGGGAAGGACGGCAAACTGTTCTGCTGCCACTGGTGTGACAGTGTGACAAGATTCAACTTGAGATAACTGGAGAGTTTCAAACATGCTCCTCATTATTCACAAATGTTGCTTACAAACCTATTTTCTCAATCAGCTTCTTACTATGACGTCCCACACACTGGTTGTTACGAAAGTTAGAGCCGTTTAAATTATCTCAAGCATTATCTGAGGTTTTGATTTGAAACCAAGTTTTCAGGAGCTTAAACAACCCCAGAGGTAAAAGAGTCAAATCATCCGTCAAACATTAAATAAGAGAACTTCTTTCTCGTTGGTGACACATTGAGA
Source organism: Pseudopleuronectes americanus (assembly GCA_038501795.1). Lineage (NCBI taxonomy): Eukaryota > Metazoa > Chordata > Actinopteri > Pleuronectiformes > Pleuronectidae > Pseudopleuronectes > Pseudopleuronectes americanus. The sequence continues at coordinate 9,234,074 of CM076738.1, forward strand.
TCAGTCACAGTGAATAAGTGTTTCTTAAAAATAAGTGTTTCTTAAAAACACTTATTCATTGTTCCTCTTTGCTCTCCGTGGTGTCATCAGCAGCCAGAGGCTCATTGACCCTAGAGACCCAGTTGACCTCTTAGATCCTTGATTTCTCTACCAGATAGAACATGAAACAAGGAAACGTCAGCCGTGTTCCTCACAAACTGCTGACTCAACATGACACTGTTTGTGTTGAGAGTGACAGATAATTGTCTGCTGGTGTACTTCCTGCTGATTCGCCCTCCCTCTTCAAGGCAGTTGGGGCGACAGGACCCACATCTCTCACCAAAACAAAATGTGATTTATATCTGTGCTGCACTGACTTGGCCTCCTTCTGAATCGGCCAGCATGTGCTCGGGAGCTCGGGCTCTGACCCGGGGGGCTGAGCAGCTGGGCGATCGCTCAGCTCATCCACTGTGACAGCCCGAAATCCAAAAGTGCAACCGCTCGGTCACGGGAGTTTATCATCTGTAAACACACGTATCACCGAGCGGGCGGCGGGGCGCGGCCGACGCAGCGATGAGGACAACTGCTCCCCGAATAGGGATCATCGGATTGTGAACTAACAGGCCGAGTGGCTGCCTGCCAGGTAGATGCACCTGCGGCTCTAAAACAGACTGTGTCATCGCCGCAGTTAAATCATTACACACGGCTGAGGAGGACCAAGAGAACCATTAAACAACAGCTGCTGGGAAACAACCTTTAGTCTCTCGTTCTAAGATGTGACGTTTTACACGATGCTTTACGGCGGTGGCAGAACAGCGAGAGATTTATACACAGATAGAAGAAAGACTACATGATGTCTCACTCCATAGACTTCATATAAAGATGGATGATATGACAGCTATCAAAAGTGAAGCCAAAAAAACTAACGAATCATCATGATCACCCCCTGGTGGCTGGTTGCAGTATAGGTCATCAACCCCACCTCCTGGTTTCTGATTGTTTGTTGACGCAAGTCCAAAGTGTTTGTGTTCTGCACCTGCTGAATTTGATTCCAGTATTTACTCTACTCTAACTCGTTTTTGGTCTCCACCAACCCCCCCGAGGGATGCGTCTGACTCTTAAGCTGTTAAATGCTCCACTGTGTTCACCAGCGAGTCACTAACTTGCTGTAAAGTGGATGTTTGAGCTCTTTTCCCATGAAGACAGCTGTTTGCTCCATCTGGAGACGATGCTGATGATTTGAACCGTGAGACTAAATCAGAAACAGGGACTTTGCTCGTCAGGAAATCAAAACATGTTGAGCAGACTAAAGGGTTTCATTGGGCTGATGAGAGTGATGATTTCCCAGCACAAATATGCCCCTTTACATTATATGAGATTCACCATTATGATATAAACATTTTCATCGGTGCAGCTACAACCAGGAATGAAGAGGAAAGAAGCAAGCACGAATTCAGGTCTGTTCATTTACAGAAGAGCAAATTCACAGTTTCCCATTCCACTCGTCTTATCAGCCCATTCACCAGCTCTCTGGCCCTCGATGGAATCTCCTCCGAAACATAATTTGTAACAGCCCCTCCATGTCTGTGAGAAGCGCTCATCTGAAACAAATCCAGTGATGTGCAGATACAGATGGTGAGTTACTGCCCCTGATGGACACTCGGCTCAAACACGTTATTGCAGCGAGTCGCGATGCCAGCTGACTTCCATTCACGCACAAAACTATCGAAGGACCACTGTGTCCGCTCGAAGATGCTCCGCTCGGCTCGTGACGAGTCAACAAGTGGATCCGGCCCGACAGCAGCCCGAGGTCGAGCCTCTCGTCAACATCATGATCCGACGCTCAAAAGACTCATGCAACCTGTCAGCTGCTATCAGAGCCTCCGTCCGCACGCTACTCCACATCAGCCATCAGCTCCGAGACGGAACAAAGTGCTGAGAAGGTCACAGTTCACAGCCACTTAACGCTGTCGACAGGCGTCTGCGTCAATTCAGTCCTACGCTAAAAAGAAAACGTTGGATTTTATGGGCGTTTCGCTTCAAACTAACTCTATTATTAATCTATCAAAATATATTATAATCAAATACGAAGGAGCAGGTAATGATGTGTGTATTTGCATATGATTTTCTGAAATTAACAATACAGGCTTTTGGAAATGTCCCAGAGTCTCTCTCAGAAAACGGATCAGAACTATGATTCCAGATAGAATATGAACACAGTTTATTTCTCCGGCAGGTCATGAAGAACCCTGCTATCAAAGACAAAACTTCACAACCTTAAAGCCAAAAGGACGGCCCTGTTAAAATCATTTATCCGAACGCTGAGGTGACTTATCATCATCCGTTTCCTCTGAAGTCAAACGACGCTTCATAAATATCTGTGCTTACTTGCGTTGGAATGGGGGAGGCACACACACACAGATGCTTTCAGCCATGTATTATTCACCCCTTTAATTCCACAGCCCTGCCGAAGAGAAAACAAGAGTTTGTGTTTATTTCATTCATCTTTTAAATCCACAAATAGATGGCTGCAAAATGTTCCTGGTTCAAAACGTATTGACGGGCCATCAAACATGCATTTTAGATGGGACATGAGGTGGTGTTAGCAGGCTAGCTGTTCCACCCGATTCCAGTCTTTATGCTAAGCTAGGCTGCTTGCCTCCAAGCTTTAGATCCATATACATGGAAGCAAAAAAAAACAAAACATGAACAATTTCTTTAAGTGGTTATAGATTAATAAATACGCTGCACGTGTGAATTAACCGAAGCCAAGCAGTTTCTAACAGATTGTTGTGTTGTTTTTTTTGTCTTTCAGGACCATTCACCGTACAGACACACACAATAGAAGATAGATAAATAAGAGCCGGTCGAAGCTGCGTTTCAAACTCCATGATGTTTAAACTCGCTCACACGGACGGACGGACAGTTTCAGAGCGTCCCGCGGAACGGAGCACTCTCCCAGAATGCACTGAGATTCAGAGGTGGGGGGGGGAAGTGGCCGAACAGATTGTTATGTCACCATTAGGGAGCCGCAATAAAGTCATATTTCTTTTGCATTTTGCATGACCGGAGGGCTTTCCACTCTCGCCTGTCTGCTCGCCTCACGTCAGCCGCCCCGTAAGTGGAGCAGTTCTGGGCTGCAGGTTTTTTTGCCTCGCTGCAGCCAGAGTGTTGTCTGTGCCAGGGAGCGTTGCATGACTACACTCAGCAGCGCCCAATTTTGTCGACAGCGCTATAGCGGGGAGAATAAAAAAACGTCTCAGGCCTCATTAAACACCCACATATTTGGAAATTAGAAACCAGTTATTCACCATCGAGAGGGGACGAGGGAGATCAGAATTGAATCTTTTGTAAATGGGCTGTTTACGAGCCACACGCGGGAACAGAGAATGAACACAACCTTCATTTTTTGAAGTACGAGCTGCAAAACACATAATTTCCCTTGATTTCCCTCTGTTGCCAATATTTGACCAGTTTCTAAACCTTCATCGTCAGACGGTATATTTAAGGTCAGCAGCCGTAGTTTCTTTGTCTGCAGCCTGACGCTGAAGTTCAATTAAAAAGTTAAACGTGCACAGAAGAGATCATCTTTCTTAGAATTTGGCACAATTTAACTAATTTGGCGACCAGGGAGAAGATCTGTCTCTTTCCTTCTCTGATACTCTCCGACCAACGCTCTGCTTACTGAGGATGCATCACATCCGTTGGAGTCTAATCTACACCAGGTCTTTCTCTGTTGCTAACATGAATAAATAAAGTTGGACACTTGCATTTGGTCTCAGAAGCCAGATTTCACCAGCAGATGCATTTGTAAAGTCGTCACATAAATGTTTATTCTTTTTAAAAAGGGTCCAGTGTGTAAGATTCAGGTGAAAGAGGAGAAATTGAATATACAAAATAATCCTAGTAATGTTTTCACTGGTGTGTAATTATCCAAGTTGCATTAAATGTTGTTTTTTTTCTTCTCTACGGAGGGCGCCATGTTTGTTACAGAAGCCTAAACTGGACAAACCAAACCCCTTTTGAGTTTTTATGACAACTGAAGGTTTCTACAGGTTCCCTCTCATGTATGGAAGGGGAGGGTGAGGTAGTGACAGGATCTGAAGATGCAATATAAGAATCTTCACTTAATCTACTGCCTGAAAACACCACCAGTGATCTTCATGGCCAATTCAGTAAATGTGTGTTACCACCTCAAAGCAGTGGTTGAAGTATTCTGATACTTAAGTTGAGTAGAAGTACTACTTTCATACTTTAAAAACACTGTCAAATTTGTACTCGACAGTTGTGGAGTAAAAGTTCTTTCTTTCTTATATTTCAGACCCACAAACGGCTTCAAATAAAAAATCCACACTCTATTTCAGCAAAAGTAAACAAGTGGTCAAACCGTCCCGTAAAACTTTGCAGTTTCGGTCCCAAACAACCTTCATCTCTTTGATATTAGACGTACGGATGAAAGCATGGCGCGTTCTAACTGGTCCTGTGATCCCACACGGACTCGTTGAGAGATTACATTACAAGCCTTTCTCAAGTGGGCACCGCAGCCGCTCGCCTCTTCCTCGTGCCTCTCTGGGTTTAATTTGAGCCCAAAAAACAGCCACAGGATACAACTTCCAAGGCATTAGCATTCTCTGCAGTCACCCGGGCAAAATATCAGATCTGGCTAGTTTAAAGTGACAGGGTGCTTAAACTACAGTGCATGGGGGTAAGAAACAAGCGCCTCCCGCTAACTACAAACACATCATGTAAGGCTCATGCCCTTTCATGTGCCGCAGTCTGCGCCGTACTGTACTTCCCAGCACTATAGTGTTACACCTCCTGGGTACGCAATGCTAATGTCTTTTTAAGCAACGGCGACTTTATGATGTGGTTCAAAGCAATTCGGGGGCAACGGGATGGAATCGGCGAGGGATATTTAATTCATCGTCCAAGTGTTTGGTCTCAATCTGTAGAAACTGAAGAGATCAACTTCACTCGGATGTTTCTCTGACGTGTTGAGGTGGCTACGTCTCACACCCACATGCACAATAATCTATTAATGCTGTGCAGAATGTGCTAGCTAAAGTCATGTGTAATTTATATATACTTAAACATGTATAAATGAAAATTGTTTGCATCCTTTTAGTGTCAGATAATAATCAGTTTGTGATAGCATAACAAAACGATCCCAGAATGAAGCTTGGCCTACTCACTTTCTTCCAGAGCTTTCTGCTGCAACCCACAGTCTTCATCAGTGTGTCATGGACCTGGTGACAGATCGGGAGACATCGATTCTTTTGTTATTAAAGCTGAAACCACTTACAAAGACAAGTAGGTAGACTTAAGGTGAAATGGTTTCGTTAATAGATTGTATATAAACTGGAGGAAATGACAGCTCCATAAAATTGAGGCCAAAGTGTCTCGATGGCCTTATTAGTCATAAATCCTACCTCCTCCATGTTCATTGAGAGGATGTGGACCAAACTAAAGTCAAAGTACACACCAAATACTTTTTTCTACAAAATTTTCTGAATTGTAGATCCAGATAATTCATGATCCAGATAGGTATGGTTTGAATTTTGTATTAAATGCTACAAAACATCACGATTGGTCAAACGAGCACGTGTTGATAACTGGGATATGGAAGTGGAGACGGGTCGTCCATCTTTATATTCAGCTCTTTGGACATGCATGTTATATTGATTTGAAAGTTTCTGTTACTTCTATACTGTGATCGTACCAACAACACTTTGACGAAGTAGCAGAACTATTGAATCAGTAAATCCTGTTCTGCATCTTCCTTTAACTGCAGATGTACAACACCAGTGACCCTGACTGTGTTCTGCCCGTATGAGCTACATCCTCCTTTGCATCCGCCCCGTCTGACTCTGTGCAGCGTCTCTTTGCGAGCTCTCAACCACCGTTTGCACAACATCCAGCTTGGTGTTGTGAAACATCCTGTCCACAGGAAGAGGGGCCTGGAACCAGAGCCCCCTCGCCTCGACTCCAGTGGTGAGAGTAATTTGATGTAATTGCACCGTGGGTGAAACCTTTGAAGACCCAGTTTGTGTTGTGAGTGAACTAATGATGATTAGAGCTTGTTCGCTTGTCGATAGCGATTAGGAGGCGCGACCACTTTTTTAAGAAGCATATCTGGTTTAATCGTGAGCCCAAATTAAATATTGGTTTTCTAAAAACACTGAGACATACAGTAGTGCTTCCACCTCACGATACAATCATCAGGGGCATTTGTACATTGTCAGGAGCCATGAAGCTCAACAGTAGGAGACAGACTCTGGGGAGCAGCCATGTGGAAGGGACAAAAGAATATATTTACATTTTGGCTGCAGGGAAAAAACTGTGTCGGTTACAAACAATACGCAGAGAGCGAGGAGACCGGAGGCTTGAGAGGCCGCCGCCGCTCGCACCACATGATATAGATTACCTGTGGAGAAATCGGGGCGCCCATTAACGACCACTGTTTGATCTCAACGGCACAAATTGATCCAAGGTGAAGAAATTGTGGCGTAATTATGATTGATGATGACAAGACGGGGAAATGATTTGTGCCTTTACATCCTCAGTTCCCTAAAGGAAGCTCGAATGAAATGTGAAGACGAGGAGCGACTAGAACCGGGAACAAATGGGGTTCGACTACTGTATTTATACAATACCTCGTTGGCACATTTCAAAGAGAATAAAACGTCTTTTAGGCCAAAAGAGATGAATATTTGTAGAATTAAAAATCATATCACTTAGTATGTGCAAGTGTATTTATAAAGCTAGACGTCACAACCACTCAGAGTGCTTTATCACACTCACACACATTCTCTCGCTAACATCAGGGGCAATTTGGGCTCAGTGTCTTGCCCAAGGACACTTTGCCATCCGGTCTGAAACTGGGAATCAAACCACCAACCCTCCGATTAGTGGATAACCCGCTCCATCTCCTGTGCCAGTATAAAGATGGCTTAAATTTGTTTTTGTATTAAAAAAAGGTCTAGACCTTGGACATTAATGAGGTTATAATTTTGCCTTGTAATCATAATATTACATAACTGGAATCACACTCAGTCGAGCAGAAACCTGCCCCGAGGCCCAACTGTCCTAAATGAATCCTTCCCTTAAATTCAACCAGGCTGCACTAACTTTCACACACTCATAGAAATGAGTTAATAACGTTAATATTCCAGATTTCTTTCATCAAGATCCGTGATTCAACTCGTCTGGCAACGTTAAAGAAAGTGAAATCCACTCGGTAGCTCAACACTCCTGTCATCGGTCTGCTGCAGTGTCTGGTAAATCAGTGCATGTACGATCTCTGCAGATATTCAAACATCTGTATTAATCTAATGTCGGTAAAAAACAGAGGTCAATTTAAACCAAATCCTGGAGGAAGTGGATACACTGTTTAGGCAGGAGTCCGATAATATGGAACACATTACACACAGAACACATCCGGAACACATTAATATGACTACATTTCAGGCCCGAGGCCAAAACATCAGTGTGAACTAAAGCACATTTCATAAAGAAGGACCCAGACTGTTTACTAATACATTCAACTTAAAACACACACAATTTAACCATTCGATTCTTTACACTTATAATAAAGTGAATGATTTGTAATGTGGCTAATCTCCAGAATGAAATGTCAACAGCCCAAATCTGTGAAAACGTATCCGAGACAAAATCTGAATCCACGACTTCTTTTCACAAGACGCTCAAGCCTTCGTTATCCTTCCGACAGCCTCAATTGAGCAGGAAGGATTCGTACAGTGGGGTGGGGGGGGCATCTGTGACTCGGTGTCTAGAATAACTCGCTAAATAAAGAATAAAAGCAATCTGCTCTCGTTTCACTCAGTGCACCTTTCTCCCTCCCTGTTGCCAGGGGGATGACCGAACGCATCTCGTATGCAGGCGTCGCGCTTCACTGCCTCTCCCCCCCCCGAGCTCAAAGCAGAATCATGTTCCACTTTAAAAAACGTTAATTTTACATTTTTTATGACCGGCTGATGGCTTTCAGTAAGCGAGCGCTGCTTACATGGGAAGATGCGGATGTTCGGGGGGGGGGAGATCCTCCCTCACACTCCTGCAAATCCTCATCCTGGACTAAATGATCTGTCCTGGAGAGACGTGGGTTTTATTTGTGGACCTAGAAGGAGAAATTACTTAAAGTTTGCAATATTCAAAAGGATTTAAATAGAAAAACGTTATATTTTTGGATGGAAAAAATCGACTCTTCTCCACATCATTGTTGCGCACACACATGCATCGTGTGTTAGCTTGCTGCGATGGAATCCAGTTAGTCAAGGAGATTCCTCAATTTCACGGCTGATTAGGCTGATGCAGGATTATCTCTTATTATTTTAAGGCATATAATACAAGATTATGACTTAATGGGATGTGTGAAATCAGCTGGAAGGCACCAGGGGGTGGGGTTGGGGGGGTGGGGATACATCTACAAAATGCAGTTCATGCTAAAAGGAGAAATTATGAACTGCTGACCAAAGCTCTGTATCCAAAAGGGAGAGTTTGACACATAAAACCGTCAGTGCACCCCCCCCCCGCATTAAGAGTTCAGTTGTGCAGTAGAGTGAGGAACATGAGGTCATGCTCTTCCCAGTGGACAGCTCGCTGACCAGTGTTGGGAGGAGAGGTCTCAACGTGTCTGAGATATGAGCTAAGTGGTTTATAGCACAAATTCTACGGTAATTAGCTTGTGCTCAGCGCTGTCATATTCAGAAGTGCATCTGCCTCTGAAACCAAAAAAATACAGGGCAAGAAAACAAGAGGCCGGGCCCTCCCCGGGGTCAGTGCCCACCGCAGCCTGGATTATGGCACCAAAGGAATCCTGGGAAGCGTGTATTGATTCGGCCTGACACTTGCTGCCACATTTAGCTTTCGCCGCCGCTGACTCGCAAAGGGCTTCAAGCAGTTATCTGCCACATTCTCTGCGATCTGTAAAGAGCAACGAAGAAATTACCTTGTGCCACGGAAAGATTTACCATCGCATAATTAGCCCCGGTGCACCTAACGGCAGATCACTGTTGAGTACGAGCTTAAAGTTCATGTGCAGGGGACTGTGCTTAATTAACTTGCAGCGTGAGCATGTGGTGACGGAGAGGCTGGCCTTTATAAACCAGGGTTGGTTTCACAGACTGCACTGTGAGGTCTGAGAGAGGATCTGCTGGCTGCCACGGTCGGGACCATGATACATCGGCACAGGAGAAGAAATCCAGTGCAGAAATAAAAGATACGGTCACACATTGTCAGAGGCATTTGTGGGTTTTTTTGAGGGGGTAGACAGTCAGAACCTCTCGCTGCCGCTAATCCCCTGTTGCTGATCTGGATTAGGGGCCAGATCCTTGTCCAGGGAATCTCTTATATGGATCTTGATGAAAAGAAAAAGAGAATCAGGATCTGATATCTGTTTAGCTTGATTGAATTCAAGGGGACTGCTGGTGGACATTCTTTTCTTGATAGGAAAGTATTTTAAACTCCATATTAAATTCTCACCGTGCACAGGTTGAGGCCTTGGTCTTGATCCAGCCGTCCACTGACTCCTGGTCCACATCTCAGGCCCCCGATTGTGGCAGGTCTGGGTCAGAGGTCACATGACGACACCTGAGCAAAGTCAAGCTGCTGGAATAAATAAAGAAGCTAAAACAAAAATCTCTAAAACATGTGACGTGTGTATCTTGAGTTAATGTCTTTTTGACAAAGGCATAAATGTTGATAAACAGCATCACTTCAATAATATGCATAGGAGATTGATTACATTTTTAGCATGTACAACACAATAGGGACATAGAGCTTGTTTTTGTGCCTCTGTTTATTGTATCAGCCATCAGATATTAGTGGAGTTATATCATAGGGTAGTGTATCAAATAACAGAATATAAAATGAGGAGAACTAAGATTTAAGCTTAAAAAAGGCATGATACAGACATTGTCACAGATTTGAAAGCATCAGCTCGGGGTGTGTTGCACGAGCTGTGTCATCCCTGCACTCCCGTGACATCTGATCCGTTATGTTTAGTGAAATTTGGTCCAGTGTCATGAGCAGATTTGACTCCTCACATGCCCAGTGTGCACATCCCCGCTCAGCTGTAAACATCTCATCACCCCCCCTGTTGCTGCTCCGCAACGATCCCGAGGGCAACTGCTTCTGTGCAAAGAGCAACTCTCGGCAAACAGATTGGTCCGGAATCATCCAACACTTTAGCCTTTGGAGAACCCATTGGCTTTAAGTGGCCAAATGCCATCTTCTTTTATTCATGTGACGGCACTTGCGCGCCCTTTAATCCGGCGCCCTCTCCGAGCAGTAGTACGAGTCTCGCCCCCTTTCCCGTCTACAACTGTCAACCAGATGTGATTTCTCCTTGTAACGTTTTCTCCATTTGATCTAATTCTCTGGGCAACAGTTGTAACATCACAAGGCATCTTCCTCTGCATCTCCGTCAGCTACAGACCGCGCTGGACGAAATGGGCAAGGACAGCTTCACAACCGCCAGGGGTGTTATTCTAAGATCGGGCTGGAATCAGAAGTTTTGTCGGTTTCAGTTAACCAGGCCGCCGCTAAATGGCTTAAGCCGAGTACGGGCGAAAGCTCTGAGATGTGGCTGCATGACAGCTAAAGTAGCCGGACATGTACCCGGCCCAAAGAGCCCTCAGGCGCTCCCTTCTTCATGACTGACTTTTAAGTGTTTCATCCGAGGGATGCCGCGATAATGTGCATTAAGATCAAGAACACTTATTTCAATTGTGCTTCATGTTTTATTCTGGCTCTAAATTTCGGCAGCGTCTAGACATGTGCGTTGCCGAGAATAACTCACATGGGAGGATACCGGGCCGTGAGAGCAGAGTTGACTTTAAGTAGACAAACATTCATCTTCCCTATTATTTTGTTGCCGTGAAGGAATTTGCCTCTTAAGCTTCGTTAAAAATGCAAAAGCCAAAGCAAAACTATTTCTCTAAACACATTTCCAACATATGTTAAGGGTATAAATATACATTACAGAGGGATCATTCTGTGCAACAGGGACGATAGCAGTATCTCTGTGTGTCTGTGGTTTGAAGGATGAGGATGATAAGGAAAATAAGAAAAGAAAATAATCCAAAACAATGTGCGAGTCCAAAGCCTGCTCATTCTACTAAAAATATCAATTTTAAAAACTGGATCACAAATGTATATTTTTAAGTATCGGAGCCAAACACCTGAACAATGTTGATCACACAAACAGGAGTCAGTAGTGTATTTGGACCAGAGAGAATCTTAGAGTACTAGAGAGTATTCTAGAGTACTCTACTCTATGGCAGCAGGAGGACGTATGTGAATCTATCAGACTAGACATGACAGTTCTTTAAAAATTAAGCCACCTGGTGGCTGGATGCAATATATATAATAAATCCGGTCGGAAATCTTTTTCTCAAAGATGGTTTGTTATTTTTTTCGTTCTTATCACAATGAAGTATTGAAAATGTATTTTGGGTTTAACTGGTTAGTTGATGTTATAAACTAGGTTGAAATGTTATGATTGACAGCTTAAAATTACTCAACACTTGTTTAGCACGTGTATCGGTGGGACCTCTGTACCGTGGCTCCACCCCCAACTGCTACTGCACAGACTCTGGTTCCAAACGCCCAAGATGGCAGATATTTTGGCTTCATTTCTGGATAGTGGGAGGAAGTGGAGAAGAGTCATCCATCTTTATATACGTTGTGTTACAGGTATAGCTCAACACTGTGGTTCATTGGAGAAGAAACATAAAGATGTGTTAAACTGTTAAATGAATGCTTGGGAAGAGACAGTAGCTTCTAAGACTCATCTAACAAATCATTCAGCAAAAGAAACAGACAGAAGAGCATCTGAGGTCAAATCCTCCAGCGTCACTGAGTTCAAGCATTGGAGCCCAAAAGAAAACCAGTGAAACACAACACGTGGTGATGCAGCAGAATATTCCTCTGACACAATCAATTTCAATCCAAGCTTTTCCACATCCACACGATAGAAAAGCTCCAGAAACTTGTCATTACAGAAACACACAGCTTCAAACCTGATCGATCACTGTATGGGAATCTTTAATTCACCAAACCAGACTCATCAGTGCCAAGCGTGGACCAAGACACTAAACAACTGACCCCATGTGGTCATCTACACACACACAGACACACACATTTGCTTATGAGTTCAATTAAATGCAGCCTGAAAACAACACAACACTGAAATAACAACAAACTTCATCTAAAGGAAACAACCACAAATCTCACCTGTGGTCTCAAAGGACACCTGCAGGAAAGGGACTAATTTACTGAGTGCTGTGTCATCACTTCCTGCGCTTCAGCCAATCAGAACATCACAGTTTTTTCCTGTCAAGTCCCGCCCCCTTCACTGCTCTTGTCAAATCAAACCCCTGCTTGAGAATCCCTCCTCCCCCCTCCAGAGTTTCACCAGGAAATGCACAACATGAATAAATGAAGCCCGTCAGAAATCCCACTTTACAAGCAGTTTGCACTTTTGCATAAAACTTGCATGAATTCACCTCAATTGAACAAGAAAAAAAATCCACTTTCTGTGAGTTTCATCTGATTTTTACTTAAAATGCTCAAAAGGGTTATTTTCATGTTTCTGTTTTGCACCGATAAACACAAAGGCAGGTAAATGCAACATTAATACATGATATGTTATCTATGTTGAGAATAATAATGTAAGTGATTGATCCGGAGCTCTGCAGGCCTCAGGACTAAATGTGATAATATATCTAGATATAAAGTAATATATTTTCTTTATATTGAAGATAGTTACACTTGTTTACCGCTGTGGAAGTTAAGGACACATCACTTTATGTTTGGCATTATCCAAATATTATTATTAGGTGTCATTTTGAATCAGTAAAGCAATAGTCACAGAATAACACACACGTTGCAGTTGTTCCATGTTAAAATCACATCCTATTTTCCGACATGACATTTTCCAACACTCAGTTTCTCTGTTGTGTATATGACAGCATGTTGGATATTATCAATCAATCACTGCCTGGACTCTGGTTAACCACAGGTAATAAATCATCCTATTTAGTATGAACAGAAATCATTTGTACACAGTGAAACAAAAGAGAGGAGAAGAATAACTCAGTGTGGTACTGCACAGTCAGAGGTTTGACTGATCCCTGAGCTACTTGAGTAAATACATTATTGTACTAAGTATTTGCTAAAACCCAGTAAAAGAGACAGTGGGTTGGAAGAGGCTGCGTCCTTCAAGTTTTTATAGTGAGCAACTCTCACTCCAGACATGTTGTTGGTGAAAGACCAAAGCAGAAGGTCTCAGCTTCCCAGAACCACTCAGCACATGAGGATTCGATGAGGAATCACAGGCTCTCGACCACATTGTTTTTGTTACATTTTTTTACTTCAACTTCTTTGCTTTGTATTTTTTCTTTTCTCTTTTGCACCAAAATGTGTTGCACAGCTACAAGGGCTCGGTTTGACCCACACTTTGCCCCCAGAGCCCCCTGGCATCGATCCCATGAGGTGCTGGAGTCATTCAGATGCACCTTGGTGCTGCCAGTGTCCTGTTCCACCACATCCCAAAAGAGATCTACTGGGTAAGGATCTTCTGACTGGGGCATGGGGGGGGACTCATCATTATGTTCATGAAACACGTGTAAGATTAACTTTTGCTTTATGACACTTAAAACCACCCAAAATGAAAAAAAGACTAACAAAAGCATTTTTTAAAACTTTTGAAAGTATTTCTTCAGTATAATATTCTCTTCTACTTCTAACAAAATCTAAATAAATCAATGCTAAAAACTTTTGACGATGCTAACATGCTGTTATTTAGCAGGTAGACACGTTAACATGGCTGTAGTGGTGTTTATGAACAGAACAACATCTTGCAAACCAAGTTTTGTGTGTTAACGTTAGGGTAGCGCCCCCCGTGCCACCAGGGGAAGGTCGACAGCTGAACATGCCTCCGTACATTTCCCCTTTGAACCTTCCCCTATAAGAGAGTACCAGAGCGTTTCAGGAGCAAATCAAAACATAACGAACACAATCAAACTCTGCAGGGAGATGTCAACAAACACGATCGGTCCCCGGGGGCCCCGCGGGGTCACGGTGGAGCCTGTGTGGCCTCGTCGTACGGCGACCTCTGACCGTCACGCTGAAGGAGAAACCCCAAACACACCAACAGAAACAAAGAGCCCCTCAAATCCCCGGCGTTACCTCCCAAGTTCAAAAACACGCGGCCTCTTATTTTCAAAAGGGGGAAGTGACTCCTGCAGACGAGCAGCTGTATTTCTTGTTTCCCATTGTTGGCTTCTGTTGTGGCTGCGGATCCCAAACACTATTAAAGTGGGAATCACCTTAACCCAGTTGGACCAGCTTTTTTTTCATAGCTGAGGAGTTTTTCCACAAGAGCGATCGGTGTTTGTACACACTCACGCTCGACCGGCTGCATTATCTCTGCTTCACGTGTTTTCCCCCTCGAGTTTGTTCAGGGTCCGTAACAAAGAAAGTGGCTTATTATCACCCGGTGGAGGAGTTGTCTGCACATGTACGATTTGGTAATTGCTGCCGCTTAACAGGCAGACTGAATTGGACTTGACATTGAGCCATTATTGGGAAATGAAATGCTGTTTTTGCAATTATGGGACTTTGGCAGGGCTCAGTGGATCTCCCCTGTAGGAGGAAGACGGGACGAGAGTAATAATGTATGATCTTTGGAGGTTTTGGAACTTTATGAATGAAAGAGGATTTTTATCTGGTGGATTGTTGCTCTGAGCACCGAGCTTCACTTACCGTGGTTTGAATATCATCATGGAAACGAGACTCTTTTATATACACCTGTTGCAGATCAGAACAGATCAGATCTTATTAACTTATTATATCGAGAGTGAAAAAGCATCTACAGCTGATGGAGCAATAAACAAACTATGGCACTTAATATCTCAGTTCAGAAAACGTTCCAATCAAATTCTATTCATTTTGATTTTGATCTTTTACGTTGTTATTCTTCTTTTCGCCGAAGATGTTGTTTCCACTCCTGTCTGTGTTTGTCCGGGTGTCAATTTGGTTTCAAAATCAATCAATCACATTTTATTTGCAGCCCATATTCACACATTACAGTTTCATATCTCAAGTTTTATACTCAGTCAGATCTTAAAATCATTGTGTTAAAAAGTAATCATGAAATAACCCCTCCCCCCCCTGCTGTGCCACTGTCTCCTGCTGGCACTACACTCACATGGTGCACTTCATAAATAGTCATAGTTACAAACTGATCCGGAGGAAGGGACGTAAGCGTATCAAAGCTCCTCTGAGAACAGAGAGCAGGTTCACTGAGCTGCAGTGGGGCGTTGCTCACCTACTTCTACTACTAACACAACATGGCAGCTCAGGGGGGGGGGCGGCTCTCCGACTGCTTTCTCAGCCTCACCGGGTAATTGGTGACCCGGCACCCCACCTGACATGGGTGGCTCGAGGTGCTGGCCCCCCAGAGAGGCACGAGGGGTCAGTCCAACGTGGGATTGTCGTATGTTTGCTTGAAAGGAAAAGCATGTGACCAGTCAAAGCAGTCGGGTCCTCAAGGCAGAAAGCTACAGGTCTGGTTTGACACCGTGTTTGGTTTGGGTGACAAATCATCCGATCACTCCGAGTAGATCCATGTGAGGGATTATTGTGACATTAACTTCAAGTTTCGACATTCCTTTACTTAGATAAATAACAAATACATTAAAAAAAGGATCAATATGAAGAATCATCATCCAAATACGGCTAACACATACAAAATACAATCATATAGAGAAAAAAAATAATACACATAAGTACAAGAATTTAAACATAAAATATCATATAAAAAACCACCCCCCGCCCCCCCCACCCCCCCACACCCAATTTCCGGCACCCAAATCAACCCAATTAATCAAACCATGTTCTAATCGCCTACCACCCACCCACCAACCTTCCCTCCTCTGCCACACACCCCCCCCCCCCCCACCCCCCACCCCCCCTCACCCCTACCCCCCACCCACCCCGCCACCCCCCCACCCTTCCAACCTTCCCCCGCCACAACCCCGTGCGACCCCCCCGCCGCCAACCCTACACCCCCCTACCCCATCCCACAACTACGCCACCCCCCCCCCCCACCCTCCCCTCCCACCCCCCCACCCTTCCACTCCTCCCCCACTTCCTCGCTCTCCAGCGTGCACCTTCAACCCACCACACGTCAACCCCCCCTCCACCTACTCCCCCCCTCACCCACCCCTTACACATCAACCTCCGCCCTCCACCGACCAGCCACCCCCCTCACCCGTCTTCGCTCGCTACCAACCGCGCCCCCCCCCCACAACCTCACCCCACCTACTCAACCCAAACTGACCCCTCCCGCCACCACCACAACCTCTCCCTTCCCACTTGTCCCCAAACTCGCTACCCCAATATCACCAACAACTCCCCCACCAAAACACTTCGCCCTCACCCACACACACTCACCCACCCCCGCCTCCCCCCCCCTCCCCCCCATCTCGCCCTCCGCCCACCCCACTACCTAAACCCACCATCACCAACCTCCACCCACCCCACCCCCCACACCCCCTCCACCCCCCGCCACCCGCAGACAAGACCACCACCCACACCCCAATAATACGCAGCTCTCGATCGCCGCGACCCACGCGCGCCGCCCCCCCGTGCGAGTTGAATCGTGCCACCCGCCCACCCAACTCCACCCAAACGATACAACACACGAGTCCCCCTCCTACATCCCCACTGCCACTCTCAGCCCACCCGTGCGTCTCCTGCGGGGGGCCCCGCCCCCCGCCTCCACCCCCCCACTCCACCCCTTTCCCACCCGCCCAGCAACACCCACCCCACCACCCAGACCGCCCACCCCGACCTCTGCGTCCTCACCCCCCCCCCTACAGGCCGGTAGACAACAAGCGACAACCATACCCCCCCACGCCCGAATAATCCCCCACCATCACCTCCCCAACTCACACCTTCCAATCCCCCCGCCTCAGGCTTTCCCCCTCCTAACCCCCCCCCCACCTCCCCACCCACCCGTCCCAAGGACACCCTCTCAACAATCACAACCATATCTCTACGGACCCCACCCCCCCCTCCCAGCTACCGCCCTAACGAACACCTTTGCACAAAAAAATACACCACGACTTACCCTACCGGACCCCTCCACCACTCCCCCCCCCCCCAACACCCCCCCTACCATTGCCGCCATCAGACCCCCTCAACGGCGCACCCCGTCCCGCCCCTTTCAACTCAAATGTGCCTGTCCCCTCAACTACCTAACAGCCTTTCCCACCACCAACCCTATGTCCGCTAGACTTAGGGGGTGTGGAGAGGGGGGGGGGGGATGGTGGAGAGGAGGGGTTATAACCCCCTCTGTACTCCCTCACCGCTCCCGAGCGACGCGTTAGTCAATACTTAGAATACCCCCATCCTCTCCTCCCCATCCCCACGCACCCCCCACACTGCACAACCTTCAACATCCATAACGACTCCGCCACCTCCAACTATTTACACACCTAGGCCAACCCCCCACCCTCCACCCCACACCCACTCCTAAGCTCCTTCCACTCTTCCAACCTCTACATCCTCCACCCCCCTCCCAACCCCAAGCACCCACCCGACTCCCCCCCTCCCGCACACCCCCCCCCCCAACCACCGCCCCGCCCCAGCACTCCTAACCCACTCCCCCACCACGACTGACTGCGCGACCATTATTAACGCCCCTATCAAACACTATCCCCACTCACACCCCGCCCCATCACACCCCCCCCACCCTGTTCCAGCCCCAACAGCCTCCTCACACACCCACACCCACCGGCCACCCCCACCGCACCCTGCCCCCCCGCCATCCCCCGAACTCACGCACCCCTCGCCCGACCCCCCTCTCACCCCCCACATACCCCCTTCACTCGCACTCCACCACCCCAAATTGCCCCCATCTACACGACTAACCCCACCCCTAACCGCTCCAACCTCCCAACCAACCCCTCCACCCCACAAACCACCACACTTACTGAGGGGGGGGTCGTGACTGCGACCCACCAGACACCAACCGATCCCCCCGCACCCCCCTCCCCCCCCCCGCCCTCACAACGCCCCTCAGCGCACCGTCTCTCCAAACCCCGCTCACTTACCCTCCACCCTTCAATACCCCCTCATCTACTTAACGCACACTCACACACCACTTAGAGACTGTTAGAGCCGGCAAGTTTTTCTCATCGTCTTTTCCTTGGCCTCCACCACTCCCTCCACTCCCCACCCCCCCCCCCCCCCAACTAACACCACCCCTCCCCCCACCTCCCCCCTCTCTCGACCCCACCCCCACCTCCCCCTACCCCAGACACCACCCACCCCGGCCCCACCCCCCCTCCCCTCACCGCCCCCCCTCACCCCATCTCCTCGACCCACCCACTAATACCCCACCATCGCCAACCCCCCCCTCCCCACACCCCCAACACACCACAACCTCACCCTACCCCCCACCACCATAACGCCCACGCCCCCCCCCCCACCTGCACCTCCCACCACCCACCCCCGCAACACCCCACACCTCCCCTCCCACCGCCACCCCTCCACCTCCCCACCTACCACCCCCACCCCACGCACATCCCCCAGGCCCCACACCCCCCTCCCTACCCCACCCCCCCACCCCGACACTCCCAACCCACACAAACAACACCTTCCCCCCCACCAACCACCACACCCCCACACCAACCCCCACCCCCCACCCACCCCACCCCCCCCCCACCCACCCCACCACACACACCCCACACCCCACCCCCCCCCCACCCCCCCCCACACCCCACCACACCCCCCCACCCCACACCCCACCCACCCCACCCCCCCCCCACCCCCCCACCACACCACCCCACCCCACCCCACACCCACCCCCCACCCCACACCCCCCACACCCACACCCCCACCCCACCCCCCCCCCACCACCCCCCCCCACCACCCCCCCCCACCCCACACACACACCCACCCCCCCCACCACCCCACCCCCCCACCCCCCACACCACCCACCCCCCCCACCCCACCACACCCCACCACCACACACACCCACACCCCACCCCACACCCCACCCCACCCACACCCACACACCCCACCCCCCACCCCCCCCACCCCACCCCACCCCACCACACCCCACCCCCCACCCCACACACACCCCACCCCACACCCCACCCCCCCCCACACCACACACACACACCCCCCCCCCACCCCACCCCCCCCCACCCCACCCCACCACCCCCCACCACCCCCCCCACCCCCCCCACCCCACCCACCCCACCCCCCACCCCACACCCCCCCCCCACCCCACACACACCCCACCCCCCCCACACCCCACCCCCCCCCCACCCCACACCCCCCACACCCCCCCCCCCACCCCACCCCACACCCCACCCCACACCCCCCCCCCACCCACCCCCCCACCCCCCCCCCACCCCACCCCCCCACCC
Source organism: Pseudopleuronectes americanus (assembly GCA_038501795.1). Classification (NCBI taxonomy): domain Eukaryota; kingdom Metazoa; phylum Chordata; class Actinopteri; order Pleuronectiformes; family Pleuronectidae; genus Pseudopleuronectes; species Pseudopleuronectes americanus. Next base: position 9,253,516 of record CM076738.1, read on the forward strand.
CACCCCCCCCCACACCCCACCACACCCCACCCCACCCCACCCACCCCCCCCCCCCACCCCCCACCCCACCCCACACCCCACACCCCACCCCACACCCCACACCCCACCCCACCCCACCCCACCCCCCCACCCCACCCCACCCACCCCACCCCACCCACCCCACCCCACCCCACCCCCCCCCCACCCCACACCCCACCCCACCCCACCCCACACCCCACCCCACCCCCCCCCCCCACCCCACCCCACCCCACACCCCCCCCCCACCCCACCCCACCCCACACACACCCCACCCCACCACCCCCCCCCCACCCCACCCCACCCCACCCCACCCCCCACCCCCCCCCCACCACCCCACCACCCCCCCCCACCCCACACACACCCCACCCCACACCCCACCCCACACCCCACCCCACCCCCCCCCACCCCACCCCACCCCCCCCCCACCCCACCCCCCCCACACCACCCCCCCCCCACCCCCCCCCCACCCCACCACCCCACCCCCCCCCCACCCCACCCACCCCACCCCACCCCACCCCACACACACCCCACCCCACACCCACCCCCCCCCCACACCCCACACCCCACACACACCCCACCCCACCCCACCCCACACCCCACCCCACCCCCCCCCACCCCACCCCCCCCCCACACCCCACCCCACACCCCACCCCACCCCCCCACCCCCACCCACCCCACACCCCACCCCCCCCACCCCCCACCCCACCCCCCCCCACCCCCCCACCCCACCACCCCCCCCCCACCCCACCCACCCCACCCCCCCACCACCCCCCCCCACACCCCCCCCCCACCCCACCCCCCCACCCCCCACCACCCACCCCACCCCACCCCCCCCCCACCCCCCACCCCCACACACCCCACCCCCCCCACCACCACCCCACCCCACACCCCCACCCACACCCCCCCACCCCCCACCCCCCCCCCACCCCCCCCCACCACACCCCCCCCCCACACACCCCACCCCCCCCACACACACACCCCACCCCACACCCCCACCCCACCCCCCCCCCCACCCCCCACCCCACACCCCCCCCCCACACACCCCCCCCACCCCCCCCACCCCCCCCCCACACACACACCACCACACCACCCCACACCCCCCACACCCCACCCCCCCCACCCCCCCCCACCCCCCCCCCACACCCCCCACACACCCCCCCCCACACCCCCACCCCCCCACCCCCACCCCCCCCACCCCACCCCCCCCCACACACACACACACCCCACACCCCACCCCCACACCCCCCCCCCACCCCACCCCCCCCCCACCCCCCCCCCACCACCCCCCCCACCCCCACACCCCACCCCCACCCACCCACCCCCCCCACACCCCCCCCCACCCCCCCCCCACCCCCACCACCCCCACCCCCCCCCCACACCACACCACACACACCCCACCCCACCCACCCCCCACCCCACCCCCCACCCCCCCACCCCACCCCACCCCCCCCCACACACCCCCCCCCCACCCCACCACACCCCCCCCCCACCCCCCACCCACACCCCACCCCACCCCCCCACACCCCCCCCCCACCCCCCCCACACCCCACACCCCCCCCACACCACACACACCACCCCCCCCCCACCCCCCCCCACCCCCCCACACCCCCCCCCACCCCCCCACACCACCCCCCCACACACCACACCACCCCCACCCCCCCCACCCCACCCCACACACCCCCCCCCCCACCCACCCCCCCCCACCCCCCCACCACCCCCCCCACCCCACCCCCCCCCCACCCCCCCCCCACCCCCCCCCCACCCCACCCCACACCCCACCCCCCCCCCACCCCCCCCCCACCCCACCACCCCACCCCCCCCCCACCCCCCCCCCACCCCCCCCACCCCCCCCCACACACACCCCACACCCACACCCCACCCCCCACACCCCCCCCACCCACCCACCCCCCCCACCCCCCCCCACCCCCACACACACCCCCCCCCCACCCCCCCCCACCCCCCCCCACCCCACCCCCCCCCCACACCCCACCCCCCCCCCACCCACACCCCCACCCCCCCCACCCCCCCCCCACCCCCCCACACCACACACCCCCCCCCCACCACACCCCCCCACCCCCCCCCCACCCCACCACACACCCCCCCCCCACCCCCACCCCCCACCCCCCCCCCACCCCACCCCCCCCCCACACCCCACACACACACACACCCCCCACCCCACCCCACACCACACCACCCCACACCCCCCCCACACCCCCCCCCACACCCCCCACACCCCCCCCACACCCCCCCACACACCCCCACCCCCCCACCACCCCCCCCCCACACACCCCCCCCCACCACACCCCCCCACACCCCCCCCCCACACACCCCCCCCCCACCCCCCCACCCCCCCCCCACCCCCCCCCCACACACACACCCCCCCCCCACACCCCCCCCCACCCCCACCCCCCCACACCCCCCCCCCACCCCCCCCACCCCCCCACACCCACCCCCCCACCCCCCCCCCACCCCCCCCCACACCCCCCCCCCACACCCCCCCCCACCCCCCCACCCCCCCCCACCCCCCCCCCACCCCCCCCACCCCCCCCACCACCCCCCCCACCCCCCCCCCACACCCCCCCCCCACCCCCCCCACACACACCCCCCCCCACACCCCCCCCCACACACCCCCCCCCCACACCCACCCCCCCACACCCCACCCCCCACCCCACCCCCCCACACCCCACCCCACCCCCCCCCCACCCCCCCCCACCCCACACACCCACCCCCCCACCCCCCCCCACCCCACCCACACCCCCCCACCCCACCCCACCCCCCCCCCACCCCCCCACACCCCCCCCCACACCCCCCCCCACCCCCCCCCACCCCACACCCCCCCCCCACACCCCCACCCCACCCCCCCCCCACCCCCCCCACACCCCACCCCCCCCACCCCCCCCCACCACACACACCCCCCCCCACCCCACCCCCCCCACACCCCCCCACCCCCCCCACACACCCCCCCCACCCCACCCCACCCCCCCCCCACACCCCCCCCCACACCACACCCCCCCCACCCCCCCCACCCCCCACCCCACCCCACCCACACACACACCCCCCCCCACCACCCCACCCCACCCCCCCCCACCCCCCCACACCCCCCCCCCACCCACCCCCCCCACCCCACCCCCCCCCACCCCCCCCCCACCCCCACCCCCCCCCACCCCACCCCACCCCACCCCACCCCCCACCCCACCCCCCCCCCACACACACACCCCCCCCCACCCCCCCCCACCCCCACACCCCCCCCCCACACCCCCCCCCACCCCCCCCCCACCCCACCCCCCCCCACACCCCACCCCACCACCCCACCCACCCCCCCCCACACCACACCCCACCCCCCCACCCCACACCCCCCCACCCACCCCCCCCCCACCCCCCCCCCACCCCACCCCACCCCACCCCACCCCCCCCCCACCCCACCCCACACCCCACCCACCCCCCCCCCCCCACCCCACCCCCCCCCACCCCACCCCCCCACCCCACACACACCCCACACACCCCCCCCCCACCACCCCACCCCCCCCACCCCCCCCCCACCCCACCCCCCCCCCACACCCCACCCCCCCACCCCACCCCCCCCCCACCCCACCCCCCCCCCACCCCACACCCCCCCCCCACCCCCCCCCCACCCCCCCCCCACCCCCCCCCCACCCCACCCCCCCCACCACCCCACCCCACACCCCACACCCCCCCCCACCCACACCCCACCCCCCCCCCACCACACCCCCCCCCCACACCCCCCCCCCACCCCACCCCCCCCCCACCCCCCCCCCACCCCCCCCACCCCACCCCACCACCCCACCCCCCCCCCACCCCCCCCCCACCCCCCCCCACCCCCACACCACCCCCCACCCCACCCCCCCCACCACCCCCCCACACACACCCCCCCCCCACACCCCACCCCCCCCCCACCCCCCCCCACCCCACACCCCCCCCCCACCCCACCACCCCACCCCCCCCCACACCCCACCCCCCCCCACCCCACCCCACACCCCCCACCACCCCCCCCACCCCACCCCCCCACCCCACCCCCCCCCACCCACCCCCCCCCACCCCCCCACCCACCCCACCCCCCCACCCCACCCCCCCCCCACACCCCCCCCACACCCCACCCCCCCCCCACCCCCCCCCACCCCACACACACCACCCCACACCCCACCCACCCCACCCCCCACCCCACCACCCCACCCCACCACCCACCCACCCCCACCCCCCCACCCCCCACCCCCCCACCACACAACACCCCACCCACCCCCCACACCACCCACCCACACCCCCCACCCCCCACCCCACCCCACCCACAACCCCCCCCACCCCCCACACACCCCCCACCCCACCCCCCCCCCACACCCCCACCCCACACCCCACACACACACACCCCACCCCCCACCCACCCACCCCCACCCACCCCCCCCACACACACCACCCCACCCCCCCCCACCCCCCACACCACAACCCCACACACCCCCCCCCCCACACCCCCACACACCCCCACCCCACCCCCCCCACACACCCCCCCCCCACCCACCCCCACCCCCCCACACACACACACCCACACCCCCCCCACACCCCCCCACCCCCCCCCACCACCCCCCCACCACACCCCCCCACCCACACCCCACCCCACCACACCCCACACCCCCACCCCCCACCCCACCCCCCCACACCCCCCCCACACCCACACCCCCACCCCACACCCCCACCCCTCCCCCCCACCCCCACACCCCACCCCACCCCCCACCACCCCCCCCACCCCCCACCCACACCACCCCCCCCACACCCCCCCCAACCCACCCCCCCACACCCCCCCACCCCCCCCCACACCCCCCACCCCCCCCCACCCACCACCCCCCACCCCCACCCACACACACACCACCCACCCCCCCCACACACCCCCACCCCACCCCCCACCACCCCACCCACCCCACCCCCCCCACACCCCCCACCCCACCCACACCCCCACCCCCACACACCACACCACCCCCCCCACCCCCCCCACCCCCCACCCCACCCACCCCCCCCCCACCCCCCACCCCCCCCACACACCCCCCACCCCACCCCCACCCCACCACACCCCACACACCCCCCCCCCCCACCCACACCACCCCCCACCACCACCCCCCACCCCCACCCCCACCCACCCCCCCCCACCCCCCACCCCCACCCCCCCCACCCCCCTCCACCCCCCCACACCCCCCACACACACCCCCCCCACCCACCCCCCACCCACACACCCACCCCCCCCACCCCCCCCCCACAACCCACCCCCCCACCACCCCCCCACCCCCCCCACCCACCCCCCCCCACACCCACCCCTCAACACCACCACCCCACCCCCACCCCCACACCCCCCCC